>CABFWB010004477.1:21260-58763 GCA_902151455.1 Timema bartmani
TTCTGAAAATTGAAAAATGACACCTGGACACGGGAATTGAAAAAAAAAAAAAATCAAAACAATCACATAATTGTAGCTGACGATTTCCGCCCAGTCCATCATAGACTCTGCCTTAAAATATGAGTGAAGAATGACCCTGGGCACGGGACGAATCCTGGATAGCTCAGTGGTTAGAGCATTGGTGCACTAAGCCAAAGGTCCCGGGTTCGATTCCCGTGTCCAGGTGTCATTTTTCAATTTTCAGAATATGATCACTAATATGAATTTACTGCCTCTTTGCTAACCATAAGTGTGAATATACGATTAGACCGGAAGTGTAGTCAGACACGAAGCACGTGAAAATAAACTAATGAAGGTTGGTCGATATTTGCCATGAGTTAATATAGTGTCACTTTTACCATATATATCACTTGTCATGAACAAATACTGAGAAAGTTTCGTCACAAAACTTATGTCCCTTACACAAAACTATGACATTGTTAGATGTTTAAAATTTAATTCCACGGCAGCTTTTGGTTGGCCCGGGCTTTCCACACATTTACACTAATAAGAAAGGTATAATTTACTTGCAGGAAGAGTGGAAAACAATTTTTTAAGATCACAAATGTCAACCATGGGCGTCTTGGGGGTAGAGTGCTCACCTCAAGACCCGATATTCGTGAGCTCAAACCCAACCTGGGTCAATGGATTTTTTCTTGAGCGATAAAAATCCGTAGCACAACTTCCTTCGAAGGGAAAGTAAAACCGTCGATCCCATGTCAATTATGGCATAAAAAAATAACCCTGTAAAGTATGTGAAAATACCTTCCCTGACATAAATGGTAGACACTTTCGCTCTCACTCATAGAAATTCTTGTATGCTGATGTAATCAGTCGGTTCAGCAAGTGCACGTCAAATACCTCAAATAAATACATCATTAAATGGAAGACCACCTCAGTGCAGACAACCTGAATTGGAGTCTCAACCTTCTGGTAATCAACAAACCAGACTAGACCAGACTGATTCCCTTGTCTATGTGCCCACCGGTGCAGAATATGACTTATTGTAATGGTGATGTGGACAAGAGCTACGTTTATACACAATTTACAATATATTATTATTTGTTTCAGATTATGTATCGTTAACATTATAATCTGAATACACCACATACTACATTATTAAATGCATGATGTGCAGAGTCAAACAATAGCGAGTACCTAGCTAGCGGTCGGTCTAAAGATGCAGCACACATCCACACAGATACCGTGTGTGACCTTGGTACAAGTCGCAATGTCAGCCAGCAGGTGAAGCTGAGGGGGGGAATCTCCGGCTCTCATAATGACGAACAAACCACACACCCACAGGATGGCATTCTTTGCTGGACGGATAGTGAGACTGAAACTAAACTGACAAACACACAATTCGCTAAATACGAGCTCTTGGCCACACGGATAGTGAGACTGAAACTAAATTGACAAACATACAATTCGCTAAATACGTGCTCTTGGTCACACGGATAATGAGACTGAAACTAAATTGACAAACATACAATTCGCTAAATACGAACTCTTGGTCACACGGACAGTAAGCCTGAAACTAAACTAACAAACATACAACATAAATTAAAACAGACTATCGAACGGAAGAATATTCTGGAATCTGGACAACCGTAGGCTATCATTTATTTATCTGAGGTATTTAACGTGCACTTTCTGAACCAACTGGTTATTTAAGCACACGTGTGATAAACTAATTCAACTCTTGAACAGACACAACACACAACAACCAGACCCCTGCCGTTAACTCGTCACTGGGAAAGGGGAAACCCACATTTCATTAATGATACTTTTTTGGACCATGCCAGGAATCGAACAAGAGACCCTCAACTCTGTAGACAGACAACGCTACTAAGTACTAACCAAGCTAAGGTGTTGGACCATATACTATAAAATCACACACTATAATATGAAACCTTAGACCAAAACGTTGGGGTTCCTCACTAGGTTGATCAAGATTCAAGTTAGCAAACCACTAGACCTTAAAGCGACCTGAGTGAGTCAAAGTAAAGCGTGTTGGTAATCGACAGGAAGTAAGGTAATTCTCATTAATGAAAGAGTTATTTGACCCACCTAAGTACAATGTGAACTAGTAGTATAATTATTTTTTGAAGATATGATCTTGTTCTACTGCAAACAATAGAGTGATGTAAAAATACATCAATCTAATGTGTTCATTCATTTCTGACACGACTGTCAGTCTTTCAAAAAAGTTTTAATTTTAGTTTAGCATGACAGTGATCACTATATATATATTAGGCTGCTGATTAAAATTCAACTTTTAAAATTTAATTGGGGTACCCTGCTATTTTGTTCTCCTTATTGAAAAATAGGTATAGTTGAAATTTTATTAAATTTTAGAGGTCACTACCGCACATCAAAGTTTTGGTAAAAATTGGTAATTTTAACTTGAAGCGATCCATCTAACAGATATTGTGAGAGATTAAGCCACGAATTGTTTATTACTATAACACCATAATTTCCTCTACCGAGGACTACCCCACGTCCCACCCCCACTCCCTTAAGCCCTCTCTTTCCCTTTCCATACAGCATTGGTTGGCCGCCATTAAGTTTTAGATTGTAGCCCCAATGCTACATGCTGCGCTCTCATAACATCCCACTCAAGCTATCTAATTGTTGTGTTTGTAGGTTTGAGTTTCTATTTATATATAAACAAGTCCATGATGTTATATTTAAGTAGTCAAGTGACTTGTGTTTTGTTTTGTGTTTGTTACAACATTAAGGTGCATGCAAATGAAGGTTATAAACTTATAAAGTAAAGCTAAACGTTCAGAAAGGTTAAAACAAGGAATAGAATGGCAGAAGAAAGTGGAAGATGTTTTTGATATTGCCCATGCTGATGTTCTAAGAATTATTCGTATTCAGGGAGATGAAAAATTTATTCTTGCTCAACGAGAAAAAGGACGTCCTGGCAATATTTGAAGTATAGATAAAATAGTACTCACCAATAAGGAATTTGAAGCTGAAAAGATGAAATCTCGTGTAAAGAGAATGCAAGCGCAAGAAAGAAGAGGAGATTATTAAATCAATCAATTAGCAAACTCCCAATTCCACTGTCTTATTCTTCGAGTGAAGAAGAGATTGATTGATCTGATGTGTTTTTGCAGATAAAGGTCCCTCAACCGCTGAATCACCTTTAAAAAAGCTTGGTAGAAGGAAACTTCTTGATGATGATTTGGCTGTTAGATTTTATGTTTCAAACTAAAGTGATAGAAAAGTAGCTGTCGTACTGACGACTTCTCAATACAATATTAACAATTCGTCTATCTATCGTTAATGTGTTGAAAGAAGATTGCGAAGTCTTTGAGGAGTGTATTTACGCCAGAAGTCACTATTCACTGAGATGGAAAAAGATGTAAGATACAACTGGACATGCAAACTTGGATTGTTTTCCAACTGTGGTATCAGGTAAGAGTGTTGTTCAACTTCTCACTGTTCCAAAACTTGTTTCTGCAACAGAAGAGTCAGCAGCTTCAGAAGTTTTTGAAATTAAATGTATGAGCTTCGACACTACAGCAGTAAATACTGGACCAAGAAACAGGGCATGTATTCTTTTGGGGCTAAAGATGGTTAAATAAATGATAGGGTTGGCCTGTCGTCCTAATATCATTAGTATCATGCTAGATGCAATGTAGCTTCTGATTCTTCTACCCTAAGTGAAGCCAAAAATATTACCACTGACATAATCTCTTTTTCCCAGAAGCAACTTGAAAATTTCCAACCCCGAGATGACTACAAATAATTACTACCTTACTATTATAATCCTAGGAGGTATCCCAGAAAAGGAGATATCTTTCAGAGCACCTGCTGGACTTCATAGTGTTATATGGAAAGCAAAAGCAATGTATTCATTTAAGGTGTATTTATTCAGAGATTATTTTAAGTTGACGAGGAGAGAAGAAAAGAGAATTTGTGACATTTGCATTTTTACTGTAAAGGTTTACATACAACTCTGGTTCCAAGCAGCCTCGGAGTTTTTTGCACCTAGAAAATCTCTGGAGCTCCTGAAAGATCTTTAAAAAAAAAACAAGACAGTAAATCAAGCGTTGTCCATAGTTACCATGAAGTTTATTGGCCACCTATCAGAGGAGCTAGTTGCGTTAGCTTTTTTTTAACTAAGAAGTTTCAACTCTGACAAAGCGGAAGATGTTGGGTGCCTTGAACAATGAAGGAATGGAGTCTCCACTGAAACATATATGTATGGATCCTGATCTTGTTGATAAGAAAAATATAGAAGATTTTATATTTTGCAACCCTCTAAGATTTTCCGGGTAACAGGTATTCCATCAGAGTTTCTATGGAAGAATGTATACCTTTGGGAAGAAGATGATGATTATAAGACAAGTAGAGAACTTGTTCGCTCAATTATTATGGTTGTTAACGATATTACAGAACGAGCAGTAGCATTGATGGAGGAATACAACAAATAACTCAATTGAAGATTAAAAACGGTAGTTGTTAATGGTGAAACAATCCAGACATAAATGCCCTGAAATGAGAAAATGCACATTGTTATCCTAATATTAATGTTTATTTTAAACTAGGTTATGCATGTTGTTTTATTCATTCATGTTTGTTAAAAATACATAAATATTAATGAACAAAAATAAGTACATTTAATATACATCCAAGAAATATATATGTAGAGCTAATTTGTGCTCTTTTTTAAGAAATTCTCAAATTTCAAGGCCTGGTAGCGACCCCTAAAACTTATCCAAAAATTATATAAAGAATATATATTACTTTCTCATGAATAAGAACACAAAGGCAGGGTGCCTACTCAAAAAATGTTTTTAGGGGTCAAATAAGGAGCACCCTAATATATATTTATCACCACGTCTTACTACCCGTTTAGGTTATATACATATATGATAATTAATCAATATAGTAAGTATGAGAAAGGAAGCATTTTAGAGGTAATTTACCCGCATTTGCGTGGAAAGATAGTGGGAAACCATTGAGTAAAAACCACCCTCAGTAGACCCAACTGGGATTCGATCCCTGATTGTCTTCAGCAGGCCAGTCTACCATGAGAATGTCGCCTTAAAGCTTAGACCACTAGGCCATATAGTAAAATGTTAATAATGTTGACCACAAACATATATGTTGGTATTTTCTAAACTGTTCTTCCTACGAAAATTGGACTATAGTTTAAATGGCTAATGTCTATTACCAGCTATAACCACCCTCATGTCCAATTAGAGGTCGTTTTTAGTAGCTTATAGCACTAACTCATTAAAACGAGTGGATAAAATAAATATTATTGATGTAATTGATAATTATTTTCAACCTTTCAGGCATTATCTGACTTGAGAAAGACAACTTCAACGAGGATAGCACCTAGAATAGATAAAACTTGTCAATCATGAGGGTTTCTCAGTTTTCACAATTACGGTGTGACATGGGCTTACAAATTAAACAGTTTTCAATTTGACTTGACCACGTCATATTACCCGAAGGGATGATGAAAATGAGTTCAAAGAAAATGTGTTCACATTTTTTTGGTGTATGGGTATCCAATAAGAAAACCCCACCTGAGTACATTATCCTGGATTCAAACCCTGACATTAACGTCATCAGTTAATGATTCTTTTGAGAGATTTATGCACATTACCATGCAACCACTGATGCGGGTCTTACTAGCTAAATTATTTGTATTACAGTGAATTGTTACAAAAAAAGAAGGACTTCCCCTCCCCTCCCCCCACCCACACATGTCTTTCTACCCGCCCGAACTATTGGAATTTTTATTACGCTAAAGAGTCAAGCTTGACAAAGAAAGAGCTTCTTTGAGAAGAAATAAATTGTACGGAACTCCGTACGAACTTTCTCGCTCTATTGATTGAAAATGGAGGTATTTACTCAAAATTCGTTTTCATTTGTAAATTTGTACCAATAAAATATACTGATATTGGGTCCTCAGGGGTCTACACTTCGTATTAAAATTTTGACTTCCGGTTAACTTTTTCGGCATTTTATTAGGGGATGCACATCTTATGGTTATCGCATTGATATTAAATTTCTATTTTATCAATTTTAACCAATAAAATAGGTAAATATTTACTATTGATTCTAAAATGAGAAAGATAGATCATTGCTGTATTAGGGGTGGATTCAGGAGAGGGACGTGGGGAGTGAGCGCCCCCTTTAAATAAATTAAACCAATTAAATCAATTTTAAAGTCACTACTAGTTTTATTGTCATGTAATACTCTCTCACTAACCAGATTTCATTTTTTTAATTGTTCTTGGTAATATTATTGAATGATTAATATCCGGTAATTATTATAAATACTTAAGACAGTCACATTGCTTATTAAAATTGTAAAAATAGGCATTAATGAAATTACCCAAATTTAATTTGCGTGCCTCTCACCTTGTTGCACAAATATTGTTTAGGTTTATATTTATTTTATCATTTTTACTATTATTATTTCAATAAATATCTTTCAAATAATTTATTTTTAAATAACGTGCTTTAAGCAAAATCTGTGAGTAATACCACACACAAAACGTGTTAGTATGGCTTGTGGTAAAATTTCTAATTAGGATGAGAAATAAGTAGCTATACTATAGAGTGGAGTTTCGATTGTTTGAAATATGAATAATTCCATCTATTTTGTCTAGTTGATTAAATAGCTAAAAAACTATTTATATAATAACTGTTACAATGCTTAAACTTATTTCCCTCTTAATAATCACTATTTGTTGATATTCTTATTATTTGATTTCAATGAATTTCAATACTAATCGCCAATTTCGAGTTATAGGCCTACACTTCATTTGAGGATTATTCTCAAGCTTAGCGTAACACTGAAAAATTACTCAAAGATTTACTCTCAAATTTTGAAGTAGTCTTATGTCGAAATTTCTTGAGGCCCTTCCCCCCAACCCGACCTCGATAGGAGCACCCACGGCACCCCCCACACCCCTTCCCGAAAATCCTGGGTGCGCCCTTGTGCTGTACAAACATTTACCTAAACCCAAGAGGTTTAAAGAAAAACAGCATCACCTTCTTGAGAGACTTACTTATTTGCTTACTCTATGGCATTAGAGAATTATTATGTTAAAACTTAAATAGTATCTCTTCACAACTAAAGCTCATAAAATTGTATTTATATATTTGCTAATATCTCAGAAACTATTGGTTTTATAAAAATATATTTCAAATAAAAGTTTTTTATTTTTAATAGTACTAAAATATTACAATGATAAGTTATTTGGTATCTCAAATAGTTGCAGAGATATGGACATTTCTGCTTCTGCAAAGTATCCTAAAAGAAATTTTTATGAGAAAATGAACTGGCCATTTTGTTTATAATCTTGATCAACGCCTAGATACTAATTTTTATCAAAATCTTTATAGTCAATTTTAATAAAATATAATTTTTATCTTTTCACCCTTTAGTAAACTGCTCTTAGTTTTAGGGTTAAAGACACACGGCATTGCAAAAACAACTTTTTAGGGTTCTGGGGGGTCATGAAACGTCGACATCCAGAAACATCTCGGGTTAGAATTTTTTTGACGGTCGCAATATTTTACCTTAAGTGTTCTAAAAGTTAAAATATATATATATTTGCTTATAGCTTGTTTTATAAAAATATATTTAAAGTAAAAGATGTTCATTATAAATAGAGCTACATGTATGCAATGATAAGTAATTTCACATCATAAAGATACGGAGATATAATTAAAAACTATAATTTATGCATCGGAACTCTTAAAGTCATTTTGACGAGAAATTGAGAGTAGCCATTTGGTTTGTAATATTAACCAAAGCTTGGAAATTAAACTTATTCTAAATCGTTAAATCCAATTTTAATAAAATCTGTTTTTTCTTTTTCCGCCCTTTAAGAAACTACCCTTAATTTTATGGTTGGATATCCAATTCCAAAAATCCCTCGGAGCAACCCTATGAAAACCCTAGATACCAAGTTTTAGCCCAATTGGTAAAACAGTTTAGACTCTAGTCCGAGGTACAGACTGACAGACGGATGGACAGACAGACAGCATTACGAAAACAACTTTTTTGGTTTCGGGGGATCATGAGACGTCGACATTCATCAAAATCTTGATTTCGTTTTTTTGACGATAATAATACTTGCTCTACCTGTAAGGTAACAAGAAAGTAAAATATTGATATTGGGTCCCCAAGAGTCGTATTAAAATGTCAACTTCCAGTTAAAATTTTCGACATTTTCTTAGGGGTTGCACATTTTATGTTTATCGCATTGCTATTAAATTCCTCATTTCTAAATTTTGACCTATAAAATAGGTAAATATTGAATATTGAGTCTAAAATGATAGAAATAGATCATTGCTGTACAAACATTTCCCCTAAGAGGTTGAATGAAAGAGAACATACACTTTTTAGAGACTTACTAAATTTCTTACTCTATGGTATTATTACGTTAAATTATTGCGTTAAAACTTTAGTATCTCCTTACAACTAAAGCTTACAAAATTGTATTAATATATTTTCCAATATCTCGGAAACTATCAGTTTTATAAAAATATATTTCTATACTTTTATTTTTATTTTTAATAGTACTACAATTTTGCAATGATAAGTTGTTTAGTATCGCAAATAGTTGCGGAGATACGGAAATTTCTGCTTTTGTAAAGTAACAAAAAGTAATTTTCATGGAGAAATGAAAATAGCCATTTTATTTATAATCTTAATCAGCGCCTAGATACTAATTTGAATCAAAATCGTTAAAGCCGATTTTGAGAAAATCGATTTTTTCTCTTTTCACTTTTTATTAAACTACTCTTAATTTTAGGGTTAAACAGACATACAAATAGACGTAATTGCAAAAGCCACTTTTTAGGGTTCGTGGGGTCATGAGACGTCGACATCCATCAACATTTATTGTTACCCGCCTCGGTGGCGTAGTTGGCTAACGCGCTAGTCGTGTTGATCTCGGCCGCCGAGGACGGGGAGATCGAGGTTTGAATCTCGGTCGGGTGAACTGGGGGAGGTTTTTCCTAAATGGTTTTCCACTCTCCCTCCACGCAAATGCGGGTTCACTTCCTCTAAATTCAACCTTCCCAATTCCTAATCCATTAGCGTAATTAGTACTTAGGCGTATAACCCGAACGGGTAGTAAGACGCGGTGCTAAATATTATTACTATTATTATTATTATCATCCTAATTTTTCAATTGTGTTTTCCTTAATTTTCTGTGATATTTTAAATTTTTGAACTAGTATTAGCCTAAACTAGAACACTAAGTCAAAGGAATAGATTTATTCTTACAGACCTTTCGGTGGAAGAAGAGGATGATAGTATTGTGATGACAACGATGACGAACAGCCACGAAAGTAGATCCAACAATGAACCCAGTATCATGTGCAGTCAACATACCGATAAAGGTTTCTTCTACACGCCTATACTTAGGTATCTATTGAAGAATGTGGTGCGACTGCGACTAGATTGTTTCCGGGGAAGTGTGGTCGCAATCGCGTTGAGGTGCTACACTCAATATCATCGCTGAGGAAACTGCAGGTCTTATGGAGAAAAGTTTTATCTTAACTCTCTCTCTCAGTTAACTGTTGCCAAATCTACTAGCTCTCAAGTATGTCTGAAGGTGGTGTGCTGGAGTAAGAAGAAGCTTATGGAAACATCGACTAACCAGCGTTGCAAAATTTGTATCTTACTTAAGATAAGATTGACCAAACGGAAACATGAAAATGGCAACGCTGTTTCTCAATAGAGCCATGCAATTCCTTCAGAGATCATATCCTGTGTAGTTGCGCCCTGTGGTCACAAGTTGCTGTCGTCTCAAAGAAATTGGTCACATAACAATCTACTGAGTCCAGTCTGTTCACTTGTCACCAAGTCACGAGTCGCAGTCGCGTTGAGGGAGCCCTCCCTGCCTTTAGGACTTGAGTCTAATTGCCAGCTGTGATGACTTTTGTAATGATACTGTTTTGGACCCCTCTCATATATTCAAAAAGTCATAGATAAAGTGTATTTTTCTTTAAAGTACTGTATATAAACTTTCCTTTTAATACTTCATCCATGGAGAATCACGCGCTTTCAGAAGTAATTTCAATACACTACGTTTTAAAAACGGGTTTTTTTCTTTAAAAGATCAACTTCGTTGTATTTGAAAAATCATGTGACATGCTGGCTCCCTCTACCCAATAGGAAGCCAGCTCTCACAACATAAGGTTGCCAGGAGTTTTTCCATTAGTTACCTTTAAGATTGTTTACAAGGGGCCTCGGTGGCGTAGTTGGCTAACGCGCTAGTCGTGTTAAGCTCGACCACCGAGGACGGGGAGATCGAGGTTCGAATCTCGGTCGGGTGAACTGGGAGTGGTTTTTCCTAAATGGTTTTCCACTCTCCCTCCACGCTAATGCGGGTTCACTTCCTCTAAATTCAACCCTCCCAAATCACAATCCATTAGCGTAATTAATACTTAAGCGTATAACCCGAACGGGTTGTAAGACACGGTGCTAAATATTATTATTATTATTACAAGGGGTCCAAGAGGCAAAGGGTAGGTCATATATGAGCAGCTTGTGCGTATGAATACACAGAACAGTATAACAGTAATGGTAACATAAATCCACACAGCACACTGTACACAGAACACGGAACATGTAATATCACAAAAAAACAATCCATAATTTAATAAAAACTGTATCATTTAATATCATATCTTCATTACCGAAGGTGTAATTATTTAAATAAATTGTGTGCAACATCAAAAGTCTTACTCATTTTATAAGAATAAGAATCACAATTAATCAGATCACATAACCGTGTGATAAGTGTGCAGTAAGGCAGGCACGCGTCGTCATCATCATAAAATCCGGTATCGGTATACTTACTGCTCACCGTAAGGCATACACGGGTTCACATCCTCATAATCAACAGTAGAAAATCCGATATCATAATAATTGGTGCTCACTCGTGAGGAAAATATCTCAATATTCCCGTATTACCATAATTTCTTTGATTCCCCGTTCACATGGGCGATGTTTTCATACTTAATTCAGTACAAGTCAGCTCTTATCATGTGTAAAGCGAACTATGTATCATGGCGACTGCTAACAAAACCAGTTCCAGCTCATTCATGTAAACTTGTGCGTAGTTTGGTAAGCGCGCAGATAATATTTTGCTGTGATGCTTAGCACGCTTAGAAGAGACTTAAGTATTTTTAAATTAACAAATTTTCTCGTTTTGAAACAAAAGTAAAATGAAACATTTTTGTTTTTTCTTAGCAGCGCGTTTTACTACCAGTCCAGGTTATACGGATATCTACTAATAATTAAACTAATGAGTTAGGGATGAGTAAGGTTAAATTCAAAGGAAGTGTGCCAATATTTTCGGGGAGGGAGAGTGTAAAACTATTTAGGGAAAACCACCCTCAGTTCACCCAACTGGGATTAGAACCACGATCACCCCGTCATCGACAGTCTAGTTTATTGCGAGGGTGAGGCCTTAGGAGACGGCCAGACTGGGCGAGCGAGCGAGCGACTTAAATCTAAAATATAACACATTGGTTGTAATGAGAGGTGGCCAGACTGAAGCGAGCGAGCGCGCTTGAAAGATCGAATTGGTTCTATTTTTCAAGCGCGCAAGTTCGACCCGGTACAGTCTAGTTTACAGGCGCTAGGCAATATTATTGTATGTTGGTTCATTGAGTGCTAGAAAAACTTCTCATTTTGATATTTTTATTAATATCGGTAGGTTTAGCACACTTGCTAATAACGGCACAATTTAATTGGTAAGATCATAAACCATACTTATATGTGTATATATACATATATATATTTGTAAAACTGATATGTTAAAATACTTCAATGTTATCAAAGTAGGCCTTTACAAATAAGAATCACCATTATCATGGAGAGAGGATAAGAAAGCCACAACAATAAATCACTTGTCAAAAACCACCCTCAGTTCACTGAGCCAAGATTCGAACCTTTGCCTCCTCGTCAACAACTATCGAGAGCTATCTGCTAATCACGCGCTCGCTCGCACTCGTCAGTCTGGCTGAACCCTTAGACTAGGCGGCTACCGAAGCAATTAAAATTTTTTTTGATGAAAATAGCTTTAATTTTTATTATTATATATTTTTGATATGCCTGATTGTTTCAAAATATAAATTAAAGAATTAATCTCTCCTTCTTTTTTACAGGCATTTTATGTTTGTTGTTAATATTAAATAATTCCCAAAACGAGGATGAAAACAATGACCGTGTGAATGCGTGCCACATATTTCGTAATGACTTTTGAGCCGCTTAATTCGTTATAATTGCCATAGTAATTTCGGTACAAGTTTCTCTATTGAATTCAGTCTGAAGCATCGGCCGTATATACGAGTTGTGTTGACTGAGCATCAGGGGCGTATCCACAAATGTAGGTCATGGGGTGGACCAAACAAAGATTATACCCCTTGCTCTGAGGGATTGCCGAGGGTAGCAGGGTTGGAGTGTTAAAGACACGGTGGGTGATGTTTAAGATAGGATTGGAGGGAGGGTGTTCTTTACAATGATTCAACACTCAAGGGCGAAGAAAGATACTTTTTTTTATTTCATAGTTCCATTAGAAAGTTGACGTTGATATTATTTTTATATAGCAATAAATGTGTATGTGGGTGGGGCTAGGGTGGGGGAGTATTGTAAAAAGGGTGTCTGTGTACATATTAAGTATACTCCTAAAGTTAATAACAAAAATACCCTTTTCAATTGTCGTATGGTACAAGGGGTCATTCTCATGTTAGACTGGACTTCTAAAGATGGGGAGATCAGAGTTTGACACCCGGTCGGTTCTACCTACTGTAGGTGGTTTTCCCTAAATGGTTTCCCACTCTCCTTCCACGCAATTGCGGGTAGATAACCTATAAAATGTTTACTTCCTCACCACTATTTCATTAGATAAATTATCATAATATAATATGCGTATATCTTGAACTAGTGGTAAGACATGGTGCTTAAATTATATATATGTATATATATATATATCTGACTCCATTGATTCTTTCTATTCTAAACATATCACTTATAAAAAACACACAGATTGACATAATATTGATGGCTACTTATTGGACCACAAGTAAACTTTTTTTTTAACTTTATAAAACTGTTTTTTTAATATTTTCAAAATTGATTTATTTTAACCAATGATATTACCGGATTTAATACTTAGCCCTACGCGTGTGGCTAGCAAGATATTCGATACATTTCATAAGTAGTTCAAACTACCCGCTCACTTTCTATATTATCATTGATTAAAGCTCACAAGGTTGTATTTCAAAGCTAGAATATGTGGGTTTCCAAGATCATGCCGGCTTTATCTGAATGAAACGTTGAATGTAGGCGAGCGATCATTACCTCACAGCACTTTCAATTTTTTTGTTGTTCAATTAACCTGCAACGTAGACCTACTTGTAGCATAGGTCGTTGACGTGGACGCGTTTTATTTGGATGTTGAACTGTAATGTTTTGAAACAATGGCGAATCCTGAGCGTGAGGGCCGGGGAGGCCATGAGGGGGACCCCCACCCCTCTGCGTGGAGAATAACCAAAAATATTGAAACCAATATCTTAATGTTGTAAAGAATGACTTTAACATCTCCTATCTCTTACATGACCTAATAAATAACTCTTTAAACTTAGCTCTAATGTGCAGAAAATGCAGGTGGATTAAAACTAAAAAAATGCCAGTAATTATATTACTAAGTTTTGTATGATAACTTATTATTGTATTTGTGTTAAAATACATGTTTTTTTAATAAAAACTAAAACATTTTAGGCCCGTGTACTGTACATATTTATTAGGCCTACTTTTATTGTGACAGTGACTTCATGTTTTATTTATTTTTTGTGTTAAAATTACAAATTAGTTAATCAAAAGTGTGCATTTTTTTCCTTACAAGTCCTCTTTTTATTTTTATAATTATTAATTAAAACTATTTTTATAACCTAGCAATATTACTATCACTATTAAAATTATTATAAATGAAAATCTTGATTAGTTAAAATTGTTAAATTTAGTCACTATATTTGTGTGGACTTCTGAGTAAATCCGCGCGCATGTGCATTTTAATTTGTTGGGACGCGCGACTCCTTCGTTTGTGATTGGTGATGTGGGCTAAAGATCACTACACTTGCTTTCTAATTAGTATCTTTAGCAGTTTATTAGAGAAGTTCTCACTTATATTTAAAAAAAGTATTATATCCTTACAGAAGTTATTTAAAGAAGCCCCCTAAGGCTAGTTCTTTTAAAAATCGGATGCCTCTTATAAGCCATTTTGAGTGATATTCGCCTGGAATTAAAAAAAATTAAATACCTTTAGAATTAATTTGAAGTTTAATACAAGGCCTCCTTCAAGATTCATACTAAAAATTTTGGAAAATTTTGAGTGGGAGGGGATTTGAACCCCATAAAACCCCCTCCCTTCATCCATGAGTATGTCTATAAATATTAAAAAGTAAATATTTTTTTCAATTTATATAAAAATAGGTGGCTACATAAAAACTTTTAGCTAAACCTTCAGATAAAACTAACAAAAAACTATTAGATTATAAAACTTTATGACATCTGTGAGTCAATAATTATTTTTATAGAAGAGTGAGTCGGTAGGTGAGGACAGGCCGATACCATTTTTAGGTACAATTTGGTTTATATTCATGCGCGCTTGCTACTTTTTTTCAGTTTAATTAAAATTGATTCGGCTTATTTAACTACATAGCCTAGAGCAGTTTTCTTATATATTAATGTTTTACTTGGAAGGGTGGGAGGGTGAGGGGCGCATCTTTGGGTAGATGCCCTATATTTCACAGCATCCCTGGTATGAAACGTTATACTCAGGCATTCCCTTAGAAGAGAAGGTAATAAAATTTTAAAAAATCTTATCCAGATTATAAATTTATTGTAGCTTCACAAAATGAATACAAGTATATATTGTTTGTGCTATATTTGTGGACTTAATCTTGGTCACAAATGTCCCCATATTTTCCGCAACACCCCTTAGAGGGACCAGCGGGGCTCCACTTTTTGAGAACCACTGGTCTAGACCCAGACTATACATAGTTATATAGTCACGAGCTACCAATGACATCATGACAATATCTCAAGGTCGTTTCAATTGAACATGATCAATGTCATCGCCCGGCCCATAAATTGATTAGTTTCTTACTTTCCCGCACGCTAATTGGACAGATAGCAAACGACATGCAATGCGCACGATGATTGGTGCTATATTCACGACTACCGACAATGCTTCAAACAGCCTTGGTACGTGCTCACGATTGTTGCGGTGTAGATGATAAAGACTCCTACTGCCTATCTGTGACGCCACGGCCGGTAAAAAGACGGCCGGTAAAAAGACGGCCGGCAAAGATGGGATTTCCCAAGTTAGTGAATTTACGTTTTACTCAGCGAGTTTTAAAGATATAACTTTGAAACAAAAACCATACATTCTTAAATAATTCTAAAAATAGTCACAGTGTCTCAACATTATTTTTTGATCTTGAAGTAGTTTTTTTGTAAATGTATTTTTTACAAATCCCCTACAATTTATGCTATTTGGCTAGCTTGGTCACGAAATCTTCCTGCCAGGTTGTAGATTAAAAATGTCCATGGTAAAATATGTAATTCTAGAATAAGAAACAATAAAAAGGTAAAATTAAAAAGCATGCCAATGTTTTCAAGTTGCAAATATTAAAATGATTGCGTAAACTCGTCAGAGGAAGAGGGAAAGAGTTATCAGCAAATAGACAAGAGCCTTATCGGGTGGAATCCTCATTTTATTCCCTCTCTTTCTATTTTGTACATTGGCGTCTAAGTGTGATATTGCTTAAACTGATTAGGTACGTCAAGTTAAGATGCAACCCGCTTCGCAAAAAGCTTCGAAATGGACGAAATCTCCAAGTAGGCAACGTTCTAGTTGGGTGGTAACTTGAGAGTGAAAGCAGACGAAATACGAGTGAAATGGAGTTTTCTATAAAATATGTTCCTTGTGTTGATGGTCCTTCTTGTGCTGAATGTATGCACGGTACTAGAGCCAGAATAATGCATGGAATGGTAATAATTACTTATGAGAACAACCCCATGAATAATTAATAATTAGCTATTTTGAGGGTGGTGTTTTTTTTTGCACCGTGTATTACCCAACCGGGCTATCCGCATTTAATCACACAAATGGGGTATGGATAATCAAGGTATAATTTAGAGGAAACGTGGGTGAATTTGCGTGGAGGGAAAGTGGAAAACTACTTAGGGAAAAACACCCTCAGTACACCCGGCTGAGATTCGAAACACGACCTCTCCATCACTGGAAAAAGCTAAACCAGTTTGAGGTTCAGTCCGAGTTCCCACTGATGCGGTTTTTAGGTAAAGTCCATTTACCAAAGGAGTGGTTGTAAATGACAGCTAGCAGAAGATTTTTATTGCAAACATTGGTTGAAATTCACTAATGCCAACCTATGTGGAAATAATTATTATTTTCTTAGTAATACTAGATTAATCAATCAAAAGTATTAATAAACGCTTCTAATATTACTTTCCTAAGGATTAATGTATAATCGAATTTTTCGTAACTGATTGAAAGAAAAAATATTAATAGAACTATTATTTTTAATTTCGTGGATGGGGCAACAAGATATATTATCGTACATAAGATAATAAATTAAAAGTCATTATAATAATTCTTCAATCTTCTTATGGCTGGCTACCAAAATAAATAAATAAATGATTCTATTAACTCAGAGAAAGAGTCATACGAGATACTAGTTTAAAATAAAACGTTTTTATTTTGTAGACACATCTAACTCAACCGAAAAAGCTTTTATGACGTAATCAACAGAATTTATTTAATTTAGTCCGCCATATTAATTTTTTGAAGCGAAGGCAGCCATTTAAAATTCTAGTTTGGAAAGCATTTTTAAGCAAACTATGAGCGCTATTTCCACATAAAAGAAACATCCAAACGGTAATTTTCACAAGTTCGTATTTCAATAATGTAAAGATGATTAAAAGAAAATAAATATTTAAAAACAAATTGTTTGTTACGAAAGTTTTGATTACCGAACGTGACAGCGGCTAAAAAATGGTCTTGAAGAGCATTTGGCCTGGCGAATGGATACATGAGAGTATATCGGGTAACTTTTGCAGTAGTCACGTAGTACAAACTATTGAGAATCAAAGTCACATATTTTGAACTTCTCCAAGTACACTAAGGGCCAGTTTCATACTCGGACTTAGTACGCCTCAAGTGCGGTGCGATAATAAATACAAGTCGCTCCTAAAGTCTGATTTCCATAGGAAAAACAGTAGAATATTTTTAGAAAAGCTATTAGATTACTATAATGTGTCCCTACGCCAAAATATGTTTTGAAAGACTATATGTTAAGTAGCTGTCACTTTTGACAAGCAAAGTTTTGAAAGCAAGAAAAATTGTAACAGTAAAAATAAAGGACAATTTTCAAAAAAAAATTTTTTAAAAATAAAGCTAAAATTAATTTACCTTGATAGTTAGGTCGGATAACACTAGGGTGTAAATTATAAGAGAGTGAAACCCATAAGGGTAAAACTGCTACCTATCAGGGTACTACTTTATTGTAGAAAGTTTTCTAAAATGTTAAAGTGAACCTGTACATAATCCAAATTTTAGCTTTATTGATTTCTTGTTTTTAGATTTTACACATTCTATATTATTTATATAATTTATCCGAATCAGTGGTCACGTGGATTAAACGTCACGCTCGTTTAATATAGTTTATCAGTAACTTGGAGGTGAGGGTTCAAATCACGGGTAGTTGTGGTGAAGATATTAAAAAATAATTGTTTACCTCTTTCCTTCACGCAAATACAGGTGCGTTTCATTAAAATTCTACCTTACTCATTCCAACCCTAAAATGTGAATAGGCCGTGCAGGAAGAAATACGTTCTGCAAAAACAAATTCAAACTAATTTTTTTATTTTAGAATGAATCAAACCACATATTATTATTTTATGAAAATTACTGAAAATGAGATTTCTCACCGAGACTCTATAAAATAAAACCTGTAACTAATAATTGTAATTGCATTGGTGGGAGCTTACATTGTCCGAATAGAAACGTCACTAGGATGTGGTTAGTGTTTTTGTTAGAGGTAGCCTTTGATAAGATGAGTTATTTCAAGTCTACTGTTGGTCAATTCTGGAATTATTATTATTGTCATCATTATTGACCTTGAATAGCTTGAAATTAGGCGTATTTTTTCAAACTGCTGACGTCTGAAAAAAATTGAAGTTCAGAGAATGAATACTTCAATTCTGATTGATAGTTGATGAATCAGAGAGGGTTATTTTTAAAACATTAAGGTGGGAGTGTAGGGTGCCCAAGAAAAAGTTTTTTTTTTCAGTTTTAATAGTAAAACTTTTGTTTTTGCCAAAAATAAATAAAATGTTGCCTCATTAGAAACAAAGTTTAATTTTCTTCACATGCTAATTCCAACAGTCGTTGAATATCGGTCATGAGCATAGCGATATTAGATTAAATAAAAAAAACCTTTTAAATGTAGATAAAAAGTTGTCATTAAATCCCAGAACACCTTTGACAGATATTCAAGAACTGTTGAGCTCACCATGTGAAGAAAATTAATCTATGTTTCCATTTGAGAATGATTTGATTTAATTTGACCAATAAAAGTTTAATATAAAAACGATAAAAACACTGATCTTTTCTCACGTCCTATCCCTTAAGGTTGGGTGCTAGTGAGCGCGAATTTAGTGCGCTAATTTTGCAGTTTTTATAGCATAAACATTTTTTGAACAAAATAAATCAAATTTTTCTTCTATAAAAACATAGAGATTAGCTTTCTGCACGTGCTAATATCAATATTTTTTGAATATCTTTCATGAGCATGGTGGCATTTGGTGACAAATTTTTTAAATTAAGAGAAAAAGTTGTCATTAAATTCTAGGACCCCCTTGACAGATATTCAAGGACTGTTGAGATTAGCATGTGCAGAAAACTAAACTCTATGTTTCTATAGAAGAAATATTTGATTTATTTTGGCCAAAAATGTTTATGCTGTAAAAACTTCAAAAATACTTCCCTAAACTCACGCCCCATCTTAATGCCCGATTTTTACAATTTCGTGTCATTGTATTCGTAATAGTGGTTTTCAACCTGGGGTACGCATATCCCCAGAGATAGTCAGGGCAAATTTCGGGGGGCGGGAGTTGTATTAGGGGGGTAGTAAAAGAAACCTTACGAATACTAAATGCCTCTAGAAGCTGTCCGGACTTTATTTGATGGTAAATAAGGGCAGAGATTAAATATTTAAAGTGCTATATATTTGACATTTAGAACCTTACATTGCACCTGTTCCTTCCAAGCGCGAAAATTTATGTTAAGCACTTCTTAAATAAAGGTATAAATGGTGGTAGGCCTATAGCCGATGAAGGGGGATCTCATGAGATGGAAAATAATTTTTCCCCCTGTAATAAATTTGCCCCTCCTCCCCCTCTTGGTTTATTTTACTAGCCTTTTTATTGTTGACTATGATACGATTTTAAGAACAACAACAAATAACTTCTTAAATCATCAAATTTAAATTTAAAAAAATCAGGCGGGGATAGTTCTAAATATCTTTTAGTTCCTTAGGAACACTCACATTTCAAAAATTCTTCTGAAAAAATATCACTTTTAATATATTCTAGAAAAGAATACTTTTCAAATAAATTCCAGGTAAGGACCATTTAAATATATCTTAAAGTCATCCAATTAATTATCAGACATATGAAAGTTTAAAAATACACCACTGCGTAGCCGCAAAGCTTGCGCTTTGATACTTTCTAAACTTACCCCAAGTGAAGTTAAAAAAATTTGTCAGGGAACTTTCTCAGTTCCTGTATGTATAGTACATATTAATTCTGTGCAATAATTTAATTTTCTGTTCGCGTAAAATTGTTTTGTTCTTATAAAGAAACGTGTAGATGCTCATATTACTGTAACAGTTGCTAAATGTCCCAGTTGTCGTGTTTGATGGTGAACTGAATTATTGTTTGACCATTGACTGTGCCTAATGTTGTTTATTGTCTGGGGTCTATTTGTATGAGAACTGTATATACTACCAATTCATCCAGATCGAAAGGCCTATTCTGTGTAGTTAAACTTTGCTTCACTAAATTGTTATTTATAATTTCACTCCGGTCTTTCTTCAATTGATTTAATATCTGTTTATGTTTTATACCTACACTTGTCACTACCACTAAGCCTAGTAGGGGTGGTGAGTTACAAACACAATGGCTAGAAGAAATGATTTCCTACAGGCCTACTAGTACAAACTATTTAAAAAAAAGTACATTAACATTCCATTAGTGGCGACAAGCGAAACACTCATATTTTCTGGTTTTATTTAAACCATAATAGGGCTATACAGTGAAATTTCTTAGTAGTAGATACCTCCTTGGATAAAATGTCCGTTTTAAGAATTGTCTGTTATTTGTAAAAATATATTTAAAAAAAATCAAAGTGCTTGAACACAGTAAAATCAATATGCACCTATATACTGTGGATTTTAACTACAACAATCTAATCTCTGCACAGTGCAGTATTGTATGCGAGATAGTTATGACAAGTGAATACATATTGTACGTGGCTTACTGTAAATATTGCCGTATACACAAAACAATAAGCCAATAAAATGAAATCTGAACAGTAGGCCTGCTGCACTACTGCGCCGACTAAACTGAGGGCTGAGGACTCAGAAGGGAAGGGAGGTACGACCTTGAAATACCGTAGAAATTTTCACTTAGGGCAGTGGTTCCCAAACTTTTTGAATCATGGAGCACTTTTCAGGAGAGAAATTTGTCACGGAGCACTATAGTTACCTTGATGCTAAAGGTGCACATGCATTTTTTTGCTATATTTACATAACTGCCTTTTTTAAAGTTGTTAGTCGATATTTTATCGTATAATAAGAGCACAAATTATTTTTAGATTTCTAAATAGCCTAAATTTTGATCCAAATTTAATTTTTCTCATTGAAAATTGTAACTTTAAATATCGTTTTCTAAAAACAACAATTTTGCACATAAGTGTCTTTGGTATAAGCGCGACGATATTTTCACATAGACTCTACATAGATAGATACTAAACCGAATTACAGCAGTATTCACGATGGATACGAATGTTTAAGCATTAGGGCATATTAAACATCAAGTTTTATTTCATTATAAATGTTATTTTCTCCCTTAATTTCAGAGAAATAAGAAACTTATTATTTTCGCTCTATCTGACAAAACTTAAAATTCGTCTCGTAGCTGACATCAGAATTCTGAGAGTGACTTTTTAGTTGCAAAATTCTCTTTTACCACAGAATCTGATGTCAAATCATTCAAGTACTTATACTGCTCCGATGCCAGGTTGGCTTTTCCGACATTCAAATAAATAACATTACAGTCACTGCTAATTGACTTGTTTCAACTCTCGACTGTATACTGACTGAACACCAACTGACTGAAGGTGCGAAGAAACAAGAGTTTTTAATATTCAATAGAAACTTCCTAGAAAATTCTGTAAATGTGTCGAAGCTAACAATCGTATCTGAAAGTAAGTGCGGTGAAGTTCTCAGAGAGACGGGCTTAACTGGCAACCTCTAGTCTGTGTCTGGTTTCTCCGCGTGCAGTCTGTAAATAATTTATACCCAATACTTACCTGGACACACAAATTCACAGTTTTGATATCTTGTCACATTTTATTTATTTTTATTTCCAATCTATTCGTGGAGCACTTGGAAGATTCTTTGCGGAGCACACTTTGGGAACCGCTGACTTAGGGTATTTTAAAAACTTTCCCTGAGAAGGAAGGCTGGACTGCTCACACTTCGCGCGAGACAATAGCATTCCTGACCTTCTTGCAGTAACATACTGTGTGTGCATGGATGATGTACGGGTATTTTCAATTTTTGTCCTCTGTTTAGAGATTTGTATGCATAAATATGTGTCTCTAGAATAAAGGCCGTGGCCAGCCAATAATTTCAGGGGGGTTTGGTAGGCAAATCCCTCAATTGCTGGAAGCTAGAAAAAGATTCTAAATGATAAAAATTTCTAGAAGCTATCTGAAATGTTTTTTATGGTGACATAACACCCTAACTGCCAAAGGCTAGGAAAAATTCTAAATATTAAACACCTCTAGAAGCTCTCTGAAGTGTTTTTCACGGTAACACAGCCCCTTAATTTGAACTTATATCTTAATTTTGATATTGTTTGAACCATAAATAAATCCATATATATTTTGTTCATAATATTTTTTGGGGGGAACACCCCTCCCCTCCCCCCAGGCTACGGCCATGTCTAGAAGTGTCTACGTTGGTTATTAAGAAGGTCCGTTATTGTTAAGTTGTTACACCGTAAGAGCCAATGTTATTCTACCGGGGAAATTTAAATTGCCCACTATACAGAACGCTATTTGTAGGTGTCAAAAAGGAATATTTCACTGTATTAATTTTTTTTGTTAAATTGGGGGGAGGGTGGGTTAAACTCCTGGTTAAGGCCATGCACTTAATCATCTAAGGGAGTAGGCCTAAGTAAAACCTAATATATATAATTTCAGAATAACAGAATAATCAGAGACAGATTTAGGGTTGGCCATAAAGGACCCAGATGGCTGGACATGCGATCTGGTAGAGCCATTTTATTCCTTCTCTCTCTCTCCTAGATATAGATTTTATAATTATGCACCAACAAATTTGGGGGTACAAAGTTGAAAAGAAATTATATTTGTGGGTACACGAACAAAAAAAGTTGCATTCCTCTGCGCTAAAGCTTTCTAAAGGTTAAGTGACAGCGACCACTTCTTTCGATTTTACAACGTTATGCTAGCGGTAACGTAAACTTTTAAATACTCGTAAGGTTAACGTGAGGCTTACTTTTCGGCTAGAAAACATATCGACCACACTACCGTTAACAATTTCGTCATATCGTTTTAATGTCAATAATTTTTGCCCCTACAGTATCTCACTACATGTCCGGCCTATGAGCTACATATTTCAGTTACGATAACTGAAATAAATAATAATCAAATAGCCGAAGCTATTATTTATGCTTTTTAGTGAGGAATTCTCCATACAGATATCATATTTAAAAAATTGAAAAATTACACCTAGACACGGGAATCGAACCCGGGACCATTGAATTATTATGTCAATGCTCTAACCACTGAGCTATCCAGGAATTGTCCCGTGCCCAGGGTCATTCTTCACTCATATTTTTAAGGCAGAGCCTATGATGGACGTGCGGAAATCGTCGGTTAAAAATGTGTGATTCTATTAAGATCACGAGCTATCAGATAATGCAGCCACCTTTAACTCGGTAGTTGGCTTAATGCTGCCACTTGTACAATTATTATAATTGTACGGGATTGCATATTATAATAATTGTACAAGTGGCAGCATTAAGCCAACTACCGAGTCGAAGGTGGCTGCGTTATCTGATAGCTTGTGATCTTAATAAAATTACACATTTGTAGCCAACAATTTCCGCACGTCCATCATGGACTATGCCTTAAAAATATGAGTGAAGAATGACCCTGGGCACGTGACAATTCCTGGATAGCCCAGTGGTTAGAGCATTGTCGTACTAAGCCAAAGGTCCCGGGCTCTATTCCCGTTTCCAGGTGTCATTTTTCAATTTTGAGAATATGAAATTAATAATGAATATAAATCGAATCAGGGAGCACTTAGACTAAATGTCAGTGTCGTCTAGCTTGATTTGCCACTAACGAGGAGATCGTGGTTTAAATACTGTATGGATGTACCGAGGAGTGCTTTTTCAGAAATGGTTTCCTACTAGTTTCTTCAAGCAAAAGCTGGTACAATTTCTTTAAATTCCACCTGTTTCAACCTTAACTCACTATCGTAATTAAAATGCGTTTAATCCTGGCGAGATGTAAAACCCGTCGGAAAAATAATTAAAATAAATGATAGCTACTATGTAATTGCGACCTTGCTACCTCACCTCATCTCGCGGACCATAGATTTAGAACTTCTGGAAGGTATATTGTAAGGTAGTTGGGTTTCGATAATATGATATTAAACTAACAGTGGAACTATCGGTCGTACTATCATACCGTAGAATCTCTTTGGTAGGATTGTTATTGTCAGGAACCACGTCGTTCTGCTCACAAACACGCTATAGACAGAAATCATAATTAATTTTGTTCTAGGCCTAAATACAGCAATTTTATATCGTTAGATAAAAAGTAATATTTTGTTATAAAGCGTCTTTATATAAAATTATATTTTTGGTTTAAAAAAATGGTAACAAATCAACTCAAATTTGTGTAAGGTAAAACTCAATTTTAATGGCTTGGCGATGAGCTGGGTGTATTTGTCTCATAAGGAGATTGGTTTATGTTCGCAGATGTCGCGATAAATAGAATAATACATTTTTGTAATTATTGTTGATGGTCTATTTGTGAGAATATTTTAATTCAAATATAAAGTAGGTCCAAAAAACCTACCGTCGGGATTTGTCTGCTATCCAAGTTTTCGGGAGAATAGGCAAATTGACTTTTTCCCATTCCTCCCCCTTTTCACTTATTTATATTTCATCGTCTTTATTATGTTACTTATCCCCTGGAATCCTGGAATAATTACGTCTTTTTTTGGTGTATCCTAATGTTCAATTTCGTCTTTAATAATGATATTCTGCTGTACACACACATTTAATCTCTTTTTTTTTTATAATATGTTTAAACTCCTTACTTTTTCCAGATTCATTTACATTTTTACATTTGCATGATGTTTGTTTTGTTGCCATTTTAAATGAAGACTATGTTCATTTGTTTCTATTTTAAAATATTTCTCTTGTTATTGTAGACTCGTAGCAACCTTCTTAACATTTATCCATTTAACATACCTAATATAAATGTATATTTTATAAGTTACCACCCGCCCCTCACCGATCTTGTCTACTGCAGTTTATTTTATAGAATTAGGGAACTTGCCTTTTTGTGCTTTGTTTTTTAGCCTAATTTTGATATCCGTGCCCAGGTGTCGTTTTTCAATTTAAAGAGTATTAAAATATTTAGTAATAGAAATATATAGTAATAATATCCTAATTTAATAATATTAATAATGTATTAATGTATTATAGAATAACGCGCCAGTCGTGTTGAGTCAGACCACCGAGGACAGGGAGATCGAGGCTCGAATCTCGGTCGGGTGAACTGGGGGAGGTTTTTCCTAAATGGTTTTCCACTCTCCCTCCACGCAAATGCGGGCTCACTTCCTCTAAATTCAACCTTCCCTATTCCTAATCCATTAGTGTAATTAGTACTTAAGCGAGAAGGTAGGTGAGGGATACTAAAATGGTAATATTTCCAAACCATGGATGAAAGCAATGACCGCGTGAATGAGTATCACACATTTCATAGTGGCTACTTCTGTGGTTATTTCGTAATATAAGGTATAACTATTTCAGTACATGTTTCTTTACCAAGTTAAGTACAGAAACACCGCCCACGTGTGTATGTGGGATAAGTAAAATTTGAATACAAACACTAAAAAATGGCAAATTTAATGATAGCCAACTATAAGTCAGTGGTGAGTTTTCATCTGGTTTCGAGGGGGCGGGAAGAGGCAAGTGAATCAGCAGGTGTCTGTAAATAGGGAAGCCCTGACTCACTCGTCATGTCAACACTTCAAGTAGAGGAAGATTAAAAATATTACCTGAACGCTCATTATTACCACCTACAAAGTACATTGTCAGTCTTCTCTGCATAGATGGAAGACACTACTCATAGTCTGTACTTGGAACTGGGAGTTCCACAAAAAACAAATTTATCTCCAACTTAATGGGCTGTTTCACCACAAACGTATCATTTTCAATACTTATTAAAAATAGTTGGTTATTTATATAACTGGCCACGTTGAATTGTTTGGAATAATTATTTCACCCGTGAGTAAAACACTATAAAAAGCATCAAAACCATTCAATTTAAAGATAATACTAGAGATTTACGTTTTATAATAACATTTTAATTTCGGTGATATTTTGGAAAATCAAAGAGTGGTAGGAGCTATTTCTACATCACTTTATTAACGGTATTGTATTGTACCGATGTGCGTTGCCAGTGTTTAAAATGGGTTACAAATTACTTTGTTAACAAATTAAATGTGAAAATGAAGTTCATTAGAGGATGTGCGTGCGCTCTTAAATAACTTACAATTATTAGGGCAAGAGATTAAAACCTTCCGATAACAAATTTTTATTAATATTATTGAGTCAAAGAGTAAGGTGATATGTTCGTAAATGTTACACACACATATTTATTAAAGGGTGTAAATCTGATCCTTTCTGTATTTTTTAAACAAGTAGACAGTTATATATATTCAATCCCTTACAATTATAATAATTATACAAGTGTCAGCATTAAGCCAACTACCGATTAGCAGGAACCGTGGTGACATCACCATCGTCATAAACGTCACTACTTGCAAGTTGCACTTACTTCAACAAGCCCATGTGAAAAATTTACTTCCTGTAGCTTGATTCACACGTTCGCCGAAAATATAAAGCAGAATCCAGTGTTGCCAATATAGTGACTTTGTCGCTAGACCTGGTGACTTTTACTGGTCTGAAATGACTAATTTTCATTTCAAGCTGCCAGCGACTAATCTGGCGACTTTCCTTAATTTTCTGTCAAGTTAATGGCCATTATTTTAAATTTCAATGTTGTAGAATTTTGATTTTTGAACTACCGTAGGCCCTACTGTAAGAACGCATAATGCATGTATTGCTTCAGTTGACAGAAGAGCGCTAAACTATCTATTTATCATTCACAAATCACATTGACATCGTTCCGGATCCGGGGATCACCTCAGTCTACTGATATATCTTACATTCATTTCAGATTAATGTATGCATTTTTGGTTTGGCGTCAAACCTGACGACCTTTAATTTTTCGTTTAGCGACAATCTAGCGAATTTCTGGTATTAACCTAGCTACAACACTTATATGGTTGTTTGCCATACTGGCAGAATCTGCCTCAGTGGCGCAGAAATTCACGTGCTGTATGTTGACACATAAATGCATTGCAACGCCAACTTAAAACAGCTGATTATCAACATACCTTCCTTATCTATGGTCCATATATGGTTATTCATAGAAATAATCATGTACAAGTAGAGGATGCCAATGAAAATGATGGAGATGGATTATATAATAAAAAGACTGCAAGGGAGGCCATGAAAGAGAAGGGAGGAGCAAATAACAAGGAGTGTGCGATTAAGAGGAGAAGAATGGAAGCAATTAAAGAGCCGCTGGAAGGATAGAGAAAGAGGTAGGTATTTTACTAAACTGTCCCAGCCACAGGCTGGAAACAGTTGATGGATGATGATAACTACCTATTATAAAGGTTTTTAAACTATTGATTAATATGCAGCCTTTAATTTTTTTTAAAAGTGACATGATCTACAAGTTGCATTTATTCTTGAGTGACCTGCTTCAGTGGCCGAATAGTCTAAGGCGTCACTCTCATGTTAGACTGACCTGCTAATAGAAAGATTGGGGGCCAAATTCTGGTCTGTTCTTCTGAGGTCTAAGGATGGTTTTCTCCTAAATTGTTTCCCCCACTCCTTCCCCAAAATTGTGGTTAGATTAACTCTAAAACGCATCCTTCCTCATCCCTACCCCATTAGAATATGATCAGATATATGTATAACCTCTCTCTCTCTCTCTCTCTATATATATATATATAACGCTCTGATATTAAAAGAAAAAACTTATAGAATGGGTGCAAATATGTAAACAAAGATAATTTGCTTCTAAATTATGCCTGCTCATTTTAGTGAATACGGACCTAGATGCATCTTTCAAAGTTGTGTTGGCGCATCTATTTGTATGCTTTATTAAACCCGGGCGTTTACATCTATAGGATGAATTAAAATGAAAACTGAAATTTGAATGAAAAAATTTATGAAAAAATATTAAAGGAATCTCTTCCTACTTACATGAGTGTTTTACAAAAAAAAAAAAAGTTGAGATAGATACTATAATTTATTATTAATCTTCCCACTCATTAATTATTTTAAATTAGCATATAGTTTAGTTTAATTCTATGTACTTTCTTTTATACTAAAGTAAATTTCATTTAATGTAAATTAATTAAGAGGCATGAAACTCATTTTTAAATTTAATTCTCACATTCAGTCAAGCTTTAGCCTCCCAAGATTTGCAAGTGTGAGTTGAGATGCCAGTTAGCAACTTTTCGGGGTTTCTCTGCTTAATTTAATTCTCACATTCAGTCAAGCCTCAGCCTCCCAAGATTTGCAAGTGTGAGTTGAGATACCAGTTAGCAACTTTTCGGGGTTTCTCTGCTTGGTTCAATTGTTTTACCACCGCGTCTTAATACTGGTTTAGGTTATACGCATATGGATTAATTACGCTAGTGAGTTAGGGATAAGGAAGGTTGACTTTAAAAGGTGTACCCACATTTACATGGAGTGGAAAACTATTTAGGAAAAAAAAAACCCTCAGAACCTTTGACATGGATTCGACCCCTGATCTCCCTGTCATTGGTAGTCTAATGTGAAAGGGAAGCATTAGAACATGAGACAACTGAAGCAGGTTTATTTACCTTTGCCTGTATATAAAATAATATAACTAGTAATTCATCTTTTGATACTCTTTAATAGATGTTTCGAACACCACCGTCTGTATGTTGTTAAATCACACCCTCCAAGTTGTACCACACACTTCTTAAACTACAACTTACAAGTTTATTCATTGAATGTCCAACTTTTAAATGAATCTTTTCTTTTTGTCCAAATTAAACATTCGATTTAACATTGAATTTTATCAATTTTTTTTTCATCGAGCATCAAAAATGAACTACACATTTTGCTTTACTATTTTATTAGTTCTTTATTTATAGCTTTCTACAAATAATAATGTTTTACTATTTTAGTGAAAGGTTAGACCTTCATTTATGAAAGAAAAATATTAGCTGCAAAATTAGGGCTTTTCGGTGTCGCCTATAGGTCATTAAAGAAAGTAAGACAGTTTTACAATCCTAAATTTACAGAGTTCTTTGTTCTATCAATATATTTATTCAAATTGTATTAAGTAATCAAGAGTAGTACCTATGATAGTTAGTTGAAGTATTTAATAACTTACCTTGTATTGAATTGAATTCTGACAACAATGTAATTTGTTCAGGGGGTATTTTCTTAATTATTATAAAATGTCATGGAAAAAGAGCCATATTAAGTTTCAAATTTTTTTTCTTAAAAGAGCTTGCCAATTAAATATAAAAAACATACTATGCTTACAACCTTATCTGGATAGATAATATAAATTAACAAAATAAGCATAATATTTATTAATAAATACTTTTGAAAATATATGTTTCGGTGCAGCACACAGACTTTCCTACTGCTTTAACTAAAAATGTATATATTTACTCAAAACTCATATAAAACAAGATCATAAGCATTGCTGCAGAAATATTCCACCAAATATCATAAATGAAATAATATACACTGTTACAAAAACATACTTAGAAAAAAGAAACATATCTTTTCAACAAATAGCATAACAATCAATTTCCCTGATTTCAATTTAGAAAATATATGTGACAATATCTCAGAAACTATTGGTTTTGTAAAAAAATGTGTTTGAGATAAAAGTTTTTAATTTATAATAGGACTACAACTTTTCAATAAGAAAAATATATTTTATATTTAAAAGAGTTATATGATCAAAATTGCAGATATCTGTTTTCTTAAAGTAACCTCCAAGTCATTTTCCATAAGAAAAATATATTTTATATTTAAAAGAGTTATATGATCAAAATTGCAGATATCTGTTTTTTTAAAGTAACCTCTAAGTCATTTTCCAGGATTTTTAAAATTTATTTGTAAAGTCAAATAAACAGTGCCTATATAATAATGTTAATAAAAATCAATAGAACCAGTTTCGATAAATTCAATTTTTTTCTCTACGTTACTCTTAAATTTAGGGTTAAATATTTAATTCCAAAAACTCCTTGTGGGAAATTTATGAAAACCCTAAATACTTAATTTTAGCTAATCAGTAAAATGATTTCAATTCTAGGCTGATATACAAACAGACGGCATCGCGAAAATAACTTTTTTGCTTTGGGGTGGGGGGTGGAAGGGTGGCGGGGGAGTATGAAATGCCGACATTTATAAAAATCTCAAATTCAATTTATTTCAACAATTACAACACTCTCTCTGAGGGGTTGAGAGAATATATGTTAATACCGTTACCGTTCTTACGTTAACACGCCCCAGGGTTGGGATACGAGTTGTCTTACTGTACACTGCACTTGCTATCACACGGCTATGTGATGATCAGATGATATGACTAGCCCACTTTAGGATTTACTTATTAGTTCTTTTTTTGTCTATAATTGTTGAAATTAGTAAATTTAAATGTATACGATTTATTTAACAAATTACACTTTTAATATTTTAAATTCAAAATTAAAGTGACATAGTTCTCAATCGTTTAACCAACTGACGTGGAGAGCCAGAGCCAGAGTAATGCAGAAGCTGCTTCAGCCCCTTATATATATGACCTACCCCTTGCTTCTTGGACCCCTTGTCATTAGTGTTAGAACCAACCAATAGGAGAGCTCTTGGCAGTCTGGTGTTGTGAAGGCTATCTACAGTAGCTCCACGACTTATTTGGTGCTGACTGACAGCTCACAGCTGACTTCTGACACTCAACATTTAGGTATATACCTAAATTTTGACTGTCAGAAGTTACAGCTGTTAAACACATGTTTTTTTGTAGATCATATGGTTCAACGTAGGGATTAATAATTTGGTCTGGTAACGTTTCAAAGCCGTCAGCTGTCAGCTGTGAACTGTCAGTCAGCACCAAATAAGTCATGCATAGGGTTTACCTATTTGGTAAAAGGTTGCCTACTCATCGCCACACTTTTAAATAGAACGGAAGAAGTGTTTAAACAAAGAAAAGTTTAATAATTTATTTTTGAAAATGCCTTATGGGCTTGAAACTCAATAAAATAAATAATAATTAATGAAAGTGGTACTAATAATAAAGATATAGCTTGAGTTTAGAATCATGTACTAAAATTAAATCGTTCAATTTTGCCTGGTAATCCATGGATGAAGTATTCAAAGGAAGATTTATATACAGTTCTTTAAAGAAAAATATACTTCATCCATGACTTCAAATAAATGATAGGAGCCCAAAACAATATCATTATAATTCCCCCCCAATTTGCTTGTATCTTAAAGAATTTCATGAATTTTTATTCAAGCAAATTCCATACCATACAAGAGCTATGCCATACCTTACCTCCATTATTCTTAGAATTAAACATGAATGAATTTGTAGAGTGTAGTTTTACATAAATTGCATATGTGTGTAAACATTAATTCAAAATTCCTTGTATAACAATGCAATAGTTATGATATACTGTTTATATGTTTACATAATTTATTGCTTTTATTTTTAATGTTCAATCTTCTTGATGAATGAACAGAACAGAAGGAATTTCACATTTTTTTATTTATATATTGTTTTATCTTATTTTCCTTTATTACGCTGAAAAGTTTCCTTTTGTCGCACTGTTCGTAGCACTGTTCTTTAGAAATGCTTATAACATTAGATTTTACAAAATAAAAATTGCCTAGATTGAATAATTAACTTTACAATTGAGCTTAGGTAAAGTATATATAAGTAAAGTTTTAATTTAACAAGTTCAAATATAATTTATTTGTGTAAGCTGAAAGAAAAATTCTAAATTCATATAAGTTGAGAGTTGAAATATATCAGATTACCTTTAACTCAAATTAAATTTTGAAATGCTGGAGTAAATATAAATAATTTAACTTTTTAATGAAATGTTTATTGGATAGTAAATAAGCTAATCGTTTTCTTTAAAACTCAAATCCTTACACGGGCTGTGTTAGTTATTCAATCAATCATCATTTACCATATTTACTACGGCACGCATTTAGATATAAATTCACTCAATTAAATAAACCTTAATATAAAATTACCTTATATATTCTTAATTACTACCTTAAATTCATTTGAAAAATAAGGTCACATGTTTCTAGAAGTTTGATTAATTTTCTTTAATTTAGTTAATTTTTAATCTAAATGCAATTTTTTTTTTTTGCAAATTCAATCCTTAATTGTTTATCTTTGTTAAAATTTTAAAATGTATTAAATTGTTGGAAATTAATCCTAAAGAGTGATAATTATAATTAATTATTAGTTAGTTAATGGTTACCAATTTAATGTCAAACTTTTTCTTTAATCAATTAATTTGCTAACTAAGTTTTATTTGTCTCAACAATTAATAGAATTTATTTTTATTATTACTCAGAGTATGTTAATAAAACAATAATTAATTTATTGTTACTGTGACTTCATTTCTCCACAAGTTAATACTTTAATCATAGAACAAACTAATAATAGATTGCCATTGAACAAGGCATGCTACAAATTCCATTCAATCAACACTAATATCTTATTTTCATTCATGTTTATTCTGTAATGTTCAGTCCTTGTTCTTTAGCTTTCTTAAGTAAACGCAATTTGGTTTATCACCTGTTCATGTATGATTAATCACTATTTTTAGTCACACATTGTCTCATTGTATTGATCCGTTACACATGTTTACATCACTAATTATTTTATTATAACATGGTTGATTTCTTAATCAGTTTCTCATTAAGGTGCGGTAGAAGGGAGCGCGAGTAATTTTACAGTTTTTATAGCAATACATTGTTTTGGCCAAAATTAATCAAATATTTCCCCAATAGCAACATAGAGTTAAGTTTTCTGCACATGCTAATATCAACAGATCTTGAATATCTGTCAAGGGTGTCCTAGAATTTGGTCAAAATATTTTCTCTTTATTTAACAAGTTTTGACAAAATTCCAGGACACCCTTGACAGATATTCAAGATCTGTTGATATTATAATGTGCATAAAAATAAACTCTACGTTGCTACTGGAGAAAAATTTGATTTATTTTTTCCAAAAAATTTATATTCTATAAAAATTGTAAAAATACTTGCGCTCCCTTCTGCCGCACCTTAAGGTAAAACGCATTAATACAATTATTGCTCCATTGTATTTTAAAAACACTATACCTGCTCGGCCTATATTAATAATATTTGACAAACTTGTTACAAATTAAGTGCATATCTAACTTAACTTCTCTAGATACATTAAATTTTACTTTTCAGCTTATCGGCTTACTCTGTTATCCTGTCAATGTATCATCCAATACCTTCCTAAATTTAATAAAATAAAATAAATTAAATGCAACATCTTACCTAACCCCAAATGACTTGAAGGTGCAAAATATAGCAAACAAACAAAATAAATAATCAGAGAGGGGTGTATGAGTCAAACAGAGTAAAAATGATCTGATAACAAATGATTGTTACTCAGTGACTCACAACCCAACTGGTTGCGGAAATTAAGAAAAGGCAACTAACTGCCTTCCTCATTAGTTTATACCTTAGAATGTTCATAGATAGGAAAATACAAGGATACCAAAATTATAGTAGAACATAAATGTGATGTTGCAATTTAATTTTGAGCATTAGTTATTTTTACAACAAATAATCATCCAAAAAGGGATATTTAAATATATAAAAATTTCTATGTTGTAATAAAATATCTCTCTTGATTATATATAAAAAAAGTAGTTAAGGTTTAAAAATAAAATAAAAATAAATTATCTCAGCTACACGAGAACTCTTATCTCAAGACTACTGGGTATTTATACATTATTATGAAACTCCTTCTCTTTGCTTGTCTGCTTGACGTAGTAATTTTACATGATACAATAATAATAAGCTGGTTTATAATGCTTGGGGTAAAACACATAAGAAATAAACTTATACCTAAATTTTATATTATATTGTAATGGGACAAGTTTAAAGGTTATCATGAAATAAATAAAAAAATAAAAACTATTTTATGTTATGTGTTTGGTTATTTATGTACTCTGAATTTTAACCTTACCAAAACCTGCCTGTGGAACACCGTTAATTCACATATATAGGTTAACATAATCTACTTAAAACTTTAAACGAATTTAAATTGTTATGTTCGTAAACTTTATATTAATATATATAAAATTTGTTTTATTAACAAAGTAATAATTACTATATCACAATTTTAATTAGCATTAAATCATTAGACACATAAACAAACACCTTTAGACATTTCTAGAAAATAAATAAATATATATTAAGTTCAAGCATGTCTAAAATGATGGCACTGAAAGTTTAACATTTACCACTAACCAAATTAGATTTCAATGATGTCTAAAACAAAATAGCCCCACTGCTCATAGTTACATATTTATTTCTTTTTTAAGCTATCCCAAGATATAGTCACCATGTGGCTGATTAAAATTGTAGTAATATTAAAAAATTGAAACTTCTCACCCATAGACATTCTGTAGTTAAAATTCAATCACGTAAAAACATATCTTTATATTTAATGAAAGATATGAATGTCTTCTTCTTTTAAAAAAAAGAAATTTCCAAATATACACCAAAGAGGTGATAAAATTGAGAACAAGGAATATTGCTGGAATAGTGAAATATAGGTGAGAGATTGAGTAAAAAAAAAGTAAAGAGAAATACTTTGATGAATCAACGAATACTTGGAGTAAAATAGGATCTGGCTGAAAATGTCTTGATTTAAAGTTCCTTTAAAAGACCCCGCCGCATCGATATTCAAATAGTTTATTAAATTTCCGTCTAGCTAGGCTTCTATCAGTGCGCATTCTAGTTGCAAAATTAGGTAGCTATTGCAGGTTAGTCCAACTAATGTCCAAGATGAGCGCTAGCAATTATTACTTGTAATGATTCTCCGTGGACCGTGGACTTGAAACCATAGACGTAGAGGTAATAGAGTAATTTGTGAATGCAGTTATTAAACAAGTACTCCGTGGAATTCATATGAAAGCTATGACGAGAAGAAACAGGTAAATGTTATTTTTAAATTATCACACGCGATGTTGTTTGTTAATGCTTCCAGGCTTTGATTTTTAACATAGGGTTATTATGTCTTCTTTCACTAAAATAATTACCCAATAAAATTTTCCGAGCCCCAAAGGCAGTTTCATCCAAATGAACAACAAACAAGTTATGTAGTTTTATTTACTGATTAAAATAAAATATAGACAAATATTAAACCTCCTATATAAAAATAGTCAAACTTTTACAATGTTAAAGAAAAATACTAGGTACGCCTAAGTTAATATATAAGTTCCTCATGGTAACTATATAATCTGCGTTAAAAGTTTGCTTAGTAAATCTGAAACTATCCATACACACATATTTGGAGGCAATAAATATTACGAATACACTAAACTAATATTAAGTCCAAAATAATTAGTTGCCCAAGGGCCAGCAGCAATAACTGGTACTAATAATCAAATAATCAAATCCTAATAAATTTGAGAGAAACCCATGGTTAACACAAACTTAAGATGCATTCCTAACCTTTTGAATAAACCAAGATATATGTGCAAGATACCTTCAAAATAAAAAATATATCCCTCAACAAGTCTCAAACATAGTGTACCGGCTACTTATTCTTATAGCTACGGCCACAATATACTAAAAGAGGATGGGCGGAATCTAGGGAATTTATTATTTAAAAAAATCAGAAAATTTGCAAGTTTAAGAAATATTTGAATTATTTATTCAAGGTAAACAACAGAAGTAAACAAAAAATTACATGGCCTCACAAGTCAAATTGAAGTGTGTTGAAAAACATATAAATATGGCAGAGACTGCACTTGCGCAATACATTTGAGAGCATATTTCTCAATCTCAATGTAAATTATTAATTTATATGAAACAGTCTGGAATCGATCCAACAACAATAAAAAATCGTCAGTATTATAATAAAGAGCTTAAAGAGCCTCTTTTAAACGGTTAACGCTCCTGAATCACCATTGCGAATTCAAACTAAACAAATTTAAATTTTAGGATTAAATTTAAATTTAAATCTCATTTCTGATATTTATAAAATATTTTGGATCATTAAACCTTTTAAACCTTACTATAATAACAAATAACCTAAAGAGCCTCTTTTAAACGATTTACAAAGCACCTGAATCACCATTGTGAATTCAGACTAAACAAATTTAAATTTTAAGATTACATTTAAATTTAAATATCAATTAAATACAAATAAACAGCACAAAGGTTTGACTTCCCAACACAACTAAAACTTTTGTGGGACTATTACCATCGCTTCTTTTGAAGTAATCGAAAAGATTTCGACTTGTTAATATTTAACATTATAATAGAAAACAAAGCAATATTATATTAGAATACTTGTAATTTCTCAACAAACAAATCGATAAATGTTAAAGTTAAAACTTATATAAGAAAAGAATTACTTTAATATTTTCTTCAAAAATAAAAGTCTACAAAATATTACCTATAAAAGAAACATTATCAAATTTTAAAGTTCAAACAATTATTGGTAAGCCACAAGAGCAATAACAATTTATATTTAAACTAAATATTCCAAGCTAGAAAAATAATCAAAAGTGGTTACCCATTAACATCTCTAAAAATTACAAAGATATTAACGCCCAAGTGGAAAAAGGAAGCATTAAGTGTTTTATAAAAAAATTTACTTTCAAAAATAAATCTACTAGTGAGAAATTACAGACACCTACACTGAACAATTTCAATCACATAATTAATCTAAATGTTCAAAAAATCAAACCCATTAGAGGTCGTTTAAATTTTAAATAATCATTAAAATATATAAAGTTTATATATTTTCATCTTGTAGCGATTACGTCTAAGTTCAGACAAGGACCTCTCGTGGTTGTGTCGGATATAATGGTCAAATATGCTAGCTGATTATTTTCAAGTCCAGAACAGGACTTCTCGTGGAAGTTTCGGATGTAATAGTCCACCATATTTGCTGAGTTCTCTCGTTATATAGGTCCAGTTGATGGATAAAGAGGTGGGAGATTTTCATATTAAAATTACAGCGCCACACCTCTAACACGTGCTAACAGCACTCTCTTGTTAACAGCTCTCAAAACTTGGCTCGACACCAAGTCACGTAGGCCGGACATCTGGAGGGTCGGCAATTAAACTTGGCTCGTTTCCAAGTCACGTACGCCGTACACCTAGTGAGTTGGCTGGTGAGTCTAGCTACGTCCATCAAGTCACGTACACCAGCGACCTGGTTAGTTGCAGTTCAACTTGGCTCGTTCCCAAGTCACGTAAGCCGGACATCTGGAGAGTCAGCATTTAAACTTGGCTCGTTCCCAAGTCACGTACTCTGGACACCTGGTTAGTTTCAGTTCAAGATTGTGAGTGGCCCATTTTTAGCCCAGCCGGGCTAATCAGTGTATTTCTGGATTCCTCTATTGGAACACCTGGTTGCTGCATCCATCATTCATAGTTTGTTAGGACTTCTCTTC
>CABFWB010004478.1:0-12058 GCA_902151455.1 Timema bartmani
TGTATGTATTTATGTATGTATAAACATAAAGTTTAATTTTATCCACATGGTGACCTCAACAGTTCTGGAATATCTGTCAAGGCCTTTCTGGAATTTGGTGACAACTTTTTGTATCTCTTCATTTAAAAAGTTCGTCATCTAATGCCGGTATGCTCATGACTTATATTCAATAACTGTTAATATCACCATGTGATGAAAATTAAATTTTATATTTCTACTAAAGCATTATTTTTTTATTTAGGCCAATAAATGAATTTATATAAAAACAACCAATACAATAGACTCCCCTATATCACCACGTTAAATCAAGTCACTATCAGGGCTGGTGTCTAGCGAACAATTTTAAAAACACATTCTACCATTGAGAATACAGCTAGAGATAAATGGTAGATTGCATTTAAAACTCCTCGACTACGATCGTAATGTTTCCCCCCGTGTCCGACACCATAGCATAATAGCAACTTATCCAATAGCTGACCTAGGGATCCCAAGTTCACTTTCTGACATGATTGAATGAAAAATATTGAATTAATCAAAATACGGTTTTTCCTCCCACATAGATAAATGGTGACTGGGTGTTTTTTAAATCATTACGTTCAACACCCAGTTTATTAAAGCTTTAATTTACTAGTTTTAGAGGAAGTGCACCCCCATTAGCGTGGAGAGGTGGATGTAAAAACCATAGTAATACCCCCCAGTACACCCGGCTGAAATTAGAGATAGACCTCTCCATCAACCGTAAACCATTATTTTGCAAAACGGTCGTATTAGACCTTGTGACACTAGGGTGATTGACCGTTCTATAATAATTTAGTCAGGTTGTAAGTCATGTCCTTATCCAAGCCTAATGAAAGACTATCCCGTGGTTGTTCAGGTATCCGACTACCGGGGGTTCTCCGTTCCCCTCTTTGCAGCCTAGCAGTCTGAGTCCGAGCCATCACGCCACTACCGGGTGTACCATCATGTCCGACCCGGACACAGACCCGGATATACACGTCAAGAAGGGTGAGTACATATCACATACTCGTGTATGACCTGTTAAGACGGCTTAAAACTACACTTGGTCTGCTCTAAAAGGTAGCAAGCAAGCTTAACTTGTTAGTTGCCACTATGGTACAGCTTAGATGAAGGCGTTTACTATTTTATGTACAAGTTGGTTCTTGTGCCCAGAATTTACAATCTATAGCAAGCTCCTCCCTGTGGCTTAGTGACTAGACAACGAGTCTAAGAACTTTGTTCGATTCTAGGTGGTGTTGATGTAGATATTTATTCAATTAGTAAACATTTAAATGGTTAAGTTGGATGTGTGGTATTAGGTATATTGTCCTAGGTTAAGCTAGTAGGTGGGTCATGTTCCTTTGATCTATGTGTTTAGAAAATGCACATTGAAAACGTAATTTATAAAGATTTGTAATTTCTTAAGAAAGTCCTTCCATCATAGTCTCTTGAGTTTAAGAACGTGCATCAGATGCCAATCAACTCTGTGATACAGTTGGCTAGAAATCGTAAATTTACACCAATACTATTGCACGTGGATTATTTCTGATTAAACATTAATGTAGATAAAGAGTTAATAGATGTTCCTAATAAGTTACTGAACATTGTTGAATTATTAAATAATGTTTGGATAGAAACTGCATTGAAAAGGTCAATTTTGACCACTTTAGAATGGCTTCACAAATAAGCACCGAGCACAAAATCTTCATTCTGTCATAATAGGGACATACTGTATTTATTACAAGAAACGTTATCACTTTGTCCCCCATCGTCACCGTGGAAAATTTCGAGTAATCATTGCAATACGAATGGACCGTACAAATTTTTGGCATATATTGGTAGTTTCTTTTCTTCCCCTTTTACTCCTATACCTCGCACGCACGCACACAAAAACAGTTGCAAGCCGGGAGATGAGTTGGGCCTGCTATGAAGAACGCTCTTAAGGAACAAGACCACTTTTCATAATATTCCAGTCCATACCTGTGTTGAAGGTTTGACATTGCCCCCAAAGTTAGGCTAGAATGTATAAGGTTACCATCGTCAAGGTAAACATGAAGGTACCAGACTAGCGTGAGCTGTCCACACCTATTAGGTCCGACACGGTCACCTGACCCGTCGCGCGTGGCGGCCATCTTGAAACACGACACCAGACCTTACCGATCTAATAAAAAAAAAATTACGGGAGTGGCTGCTAAGTTTACTATCGTACCTTCACGGTGAGTCTACTTAAATATAAATTATTACGTAACAATGCGTGCATCCTGTTGTGAGTAGCAGCAGCCGAAACAAAAGCAACAATCCTCGAAAAAAATTAAGTATAGAATTAATTATTTAAGGAACTAAGGGGAAAAAAACCACGTACATTTTTGTGTTAAATAAGATTACAAAAACTATCAACCTAAGGCCAGATAAGAGTTTATTTGTTTTTACATTTGAATAATATTTTTTTAATATTTTGATTTATTATTATTATTATTGTTATTATTATTATTATTATTATTATTATTATTATTATTATTATTATTATTATTATTATTAATTATTATTATTATTATTTACACTTCTTGATTTTGATTTGTATGAAATTATATATGTGAAAAATATTTAATGGAAGTTTAGAAAATTGCTCTAAAGTGGCTGAATCAATCATTGTTAGTTTATCAAAGACAATCAGACGTACCTAAGTTGCCCTGGGTAACCACGCAATGGATTGCGTCGTTACCCCTGGTAGCTCTTTTCTTTGCTTCAAACAGATAGAAAAAAACTCTTAATTTTATTTCTGCCAACCCAGTTTTTTATTAATTTAAAAAATATATAATCCAAATTTTAAATTTCTGGCCTTGAGGTGCACATGTTCATGTATTGGAGTACTAATGTTTATTTTTCATTCCTCTGCATGCGGTCGATATTAAGCAATGCTTATGACAGACAGACAAACAAACTCGTCATTTTATTAAAATAGAAATATGGAACGCTATACAACTAAGTAAATGAAAGGCGAAGCTTGAGGGACGAATGATTATTTATAGAAATGAGTCGTATCTCAACGATAATTGAATAAATTAAAAAAAGACACCTTTATATGGGAATCGAAACCATGATATTTGGATAAGCATGCTAACTGTCAACCACTGAGCTATGCAGGGATCTTCCAGTGCCTAAGGTCACTCTTCAATTATAACTAAAGCTTTTATTGGTTTTCCAATTTGATCTCGCTGCCATTCCTAACACCTATAATTTTATATTAAATAAACACATTACAGCTTCACATGTAAATTGTAACAATATTTTTTTATAAAATAAATTAGACCAAACTTATCAAATCAATGGGATGTATATATTTAATAATCTTGTTTATAAATTAGAATGAATTTTTTTCCAAACCGATAATATATTATCTTAGTAATATTTTTCAAACATTTATATTACTATATTTTTTTAATCCAGATATTCATCTGTCCATTTACAGGTTAAAAAACTGTGAGTTTTATGAGCACGTCAACCAACCTCCCTGTTCTCTGAAAATATCCCACTAATACGTGACAAAAAAAAACTCTCCTAGTTTTGCGAAAGGGAGGTTTTAAACAATACATAGCACATGTTAAGGGTGTATGCTTATACCCCACTCCCTTGTGCTGGGAATTTGTAAAGTACGCTTCTATAAATAGAGGGAAAGAGAGAGAGTAGAATAGAACAGAGAAGGAAAAAACACATACACACAGGACAAAAATCGACAATCTTGATCTGGCGCGAGATCACCGTGTGGGAACCGATATGTCAGCGAGGTGGAGAGTTGTAGAATAGGGGGAGAGGGGTGGATAGTCTCTGCAGGGGGTCACGACCCCTGGGTCATAGGGAACAACGTACAAGTACTGAGCCACGTTTACATTAGATCGGTAAAACACAAAACGAATATAACTAGAAAATAATTCAATGTTTTCGTATTTGATGCTGCACTATTATTTTTTTTTCTTGCTTTTCTTGTCTTACTTCTTCTTAGGGTACACCGAATGGGGTAGGGATGAGGAAGTTATAACTTAGAGAAAATGTACCCGAATTTAAGTGGGGAAGAATGGTTGAGGAAAAACAACCCTCAGTATAATCAGCTGGGATTGGAACCTTTACTTATCATCACCGGAATCCCAGACTAGATGAAATTGACGCCTTAGTCTGTATCACTGGTTCTTAGCCAGTGTTCCCCGGAACACTTGTGTTCCGTGAACTGGTTACAAGTGTTCCGTCAGTGAAAGATGCCCATATGACAAACCATTCTGAGTGATGTTAGCTACTATGATTCCAACAACTGAAGAATGTACTACGCGCGTTGACTTCTAAACCAAGAGAATATCATATTATGTAAAGTGAAAAATGATATCTGGACACGGGAATCAAACCTGAGACCTTTGGCTTAGTACGCCAATTCTCTAACCACTGAGCTATTCAGGAATCGTCCCACTCTTCACTAGTATTTTAAGGAAGAGTCTGTGATGGACGTGAGGAAATTTTCAGCTATAAATGTGCAATCAATTATTATCACGAGCTATCAGATAACGCAGCCACCATCAACTCAGTAGTTGGCTTTATGCTGCCAATAGTACAATACATACTACATAATACAATAGTACAATGACAACTGTACGAATTAGCATATCATGATGGATTAAATAGCTAAACTATTATACTTGATAGTTACGATTATAGCCGCATATAAATATAATATTATTTAAATTGAAAAATGACACCCAGACACAGGTGTTCTGCAAATTTTTCTTATAATCAAAAGTGTTCCGTGACTTACAAAAGTTTAAGACACTGGTCTATATACCCACCGATGGAAACGTAACGGTTTTAATGGTTTTATTTGGGTTTTTTAAATTCAGGTACATAATTGTATAGCTTAATGTTAAATAAGGGAGGGTTTTGCGCTTAAAAAGTCACGGGGTCAAGCTCGTGAGAGATTGGATTGTTTTATTCTCGTTTGTTTTTTAGCACCGCGTCTTACTACCCGTTCCCTGATATGTCAGGGATGAGAAAGATTTAATTTACTGGAAATGTACCCGTATTTTCGTGTAGGTAAAGTGGAAATCCATTTATGAAAACCACCCTCAGTACGTCCGAGAGAGATTAAAACCCCAATCATCCCGCCACCCATAATCTAGTACAATGGTTTCCAAACTTTTTGAATGGCGTAACACCCCAAAAATGTCCGTGATTTGGGGTATCACCATGCTGCTGAATGCTAAATATTTACTATTTCGGTACATTTTTAATGTTGCTCAGATATATTAAAACACAGACTGCGTGGCTGCATCGGCTGTCTGAGCTTGAATCAATGTTTGAGCCTATACCCCTCCAATCACTGCTTAAATCTGTTTCACTTTTTTGGCTGGACTTGATCCGAATATATTTATATGATATGATGAGGTCCTATCTTTTTCCGACTTTAATTTTCTTGTTCTGTATGGCTTCTCACGGCGTACCACCGGAAAGAATTGTACGTGCCACTTGTGGTAAGCGTACCACAGTTTGGGAACCGCTGTTAGAATCTTTTGTGAGAGTGACGCCTTAAGGCTTAGACCATTCGAACAGTAAAGCGGGTAAATTAATTGTTTAACAGGAAGGTCCAAATTCAAATATCAACTGGTTGCACTGGAAGTGTTTCTAAACATGTGATTTATCGCTGACGTCGGTGCAATTCTTTCAGAAATAAAACTGACTAACCTATACCTCTAAGACTAAGCTGTTTATAGCCTTTGTTTCGGAAAAAAAAAGGGGTATATTATTATTGATGTATGGAGTTTTCAAGAACTTTTAGGGTTACTAATGTCATAAAGTAGGATAAGTAATTAATAAGTATGGAGTTTTCACTGTGGACTTTCCATAAACAGGGTAATGTTCAGGGATATTATACTACTATAAAGCCACATGGCTGACTCACTCACTCACTCACTGACGTTAATGTTTACACACTTCCAGATGAGCTAGAAACTTGAAATTTGGCAAACTTATAGCTTCTAGCCTGTAACAGACTGGAAAATTGGAAAATTCCAAAAAGTTAAAAATATTAATTTTAGCCCCCGAAAAAATTCAAAATGGTGGAGCAACTTTAAAGTCAGTGCGGTATATACAACACAATATCGGTAACCTTAAGTTGTTACGTTCAAAACAACGCTGGAGTTACATTAGTTTACATCCACTCGCAAAGAAAACTCAACGAGCAAAGCGAATATATATATATGTATAACCCAATGCTCCAAACCAGTAAAATTGTCAGCACTCATCCTAAAACATATACTATACAATTTTACCAGCTACCACGTAGAGACTCAGTACACCAGCAACTGGTGAAAGATGGTTCATAACACGAGAGGAGCCAGGATAGATCGATGGTAGAGCATTAGCGCGTAATGCCAAAGGTCCCGGATTCTATTCCCGTTTCCAGGTTGTATTTTTTTTCACTGAATTGAATCAAAGAGCCGGTAACTTAATAATTTCACCAAAGAAAATATTTAAATTTTCATACATATTGTATTTAGAAATGTTCAAGAGATGAATGGTAATAAAATAAAATATAATGAATATGTTAAATAAAATAGCACTATTATGTTGTATTTCCAATAAATTTACTCTTTTCCCAGTAAACAGATGTTTTCAGCAACTTTATCTGTAGCAGAAACACACTCACGGTGTTTTAGTATACTCTCGTATTATACGTTTATGTATTTTTTTAGCTCCACGTCTTACTACCCGTTTGGGTTATACGCCTAGTACTAACTACGCTAATTAGTTAGGAATTGGGATAGAGAAAGTTAGCCCACTTTTGCGTGGAAGGAGAGTGTAAAACCATTTAGGAAAAACCACCCCCAGTTCACCCGACCGAGATTAGAACCTCGATCAACCCGTCCTCGGCAATCTAGATCAACACGAAACTTGCGCTTCACGCCACTGAGGTGGGTGTTTATGTATCAATGATTCTAATTGGGTAGGTATTGGGAAGGTAGACTTTAGAAGAAATGTACACGCATATGCGTAGAAGGATCGTGTAAAACAACTCAGTACAACTGACTAGGATTTCAAAAGCCAACCTCTCTCTACCAACAAACCAGACTCTAAGAGCCAGATATTTAGTCCACCAGAGTGGGTGGTATGACATCAGTTCAAGTACATTGGTTTCGTATAATATTAGCCTACACTCAATATTACAATAGGTTTTAATTTATTTACGTGTTGTATTATGTGGTTACAAACATTACAAAAACTTCTTTGGTGGCCACATGGTCTAAGGCGTGTGTTAGACTAGACTGCCAATGACAGGGAGATAAGGGTTCGAAACCAGGTTGGGTGTACTGAGGATGGTTATTCCAAAATAGTTTTTCACCGATCCTCCACGCAAATTTGGGACACTTCCTCTAAATTCATCCCTAGCTCATTATCATGATTAGTACATATGTGTATAATCTGAACAGTTAGTCAGACCTGGTGATAAAATAAATAAATAAACATTACAAAAATCTATCTCAGCCCAACCATTTAATCACGCCCTTGTGAACGAGGCTTTGAAGAAAACTCACTTGTTCTACAGATATCTCGACGGGGAATCTTCATTGTGGACTTACAGTGACTCCAAGCACAACGCAGGTCTGTTTGTATTATTGTTCATTTTCATTACAATACCTTGAAAAATTCCGTCCACAAAAGAATCCGAAATCGAAAAGTCCGTAGGAGCTTTCAAACGTTCAATAATTAAAATCCATAGGTCGTCTTCCATCGCAGGGATATCTTTCTTTGTGAGTGAAAGGAAAACACGTCCCATCTAGGGAGGGAGGGTTTTATTTAACCTTCTTTGACTTCCGAACAATAGGACCTCAATTTCAACCTTTTTATATTTACCTTATTAAAGAAAATTAACAGTAATTTGATGAAATTTCGTTAGTTATATCCTAAAATAGGACATCATATTTTAAATTAGAGTTTTTTTTTGTGTGTTTGGGCTATTTGTATTTTTACTCATAGAAATGGAAATGAAGAAAGTACAATTTAGAGAAAATGTATCCGCATTTATGTGGTTGTAGTGTGGGGAGCCATTTTAGGATGTGAATCCCAATCTCCCCATCATCGGTGAGATTGCAAGAATAGCACCTTAAACCATGCGGTCACTGTAGAGAGTGTTTTTAAAATCATTAATTGTGTTAACACTATAGCCATCACTACGGGGTAAGAATGATGAGGGAAGTTTTGGAGGAAATGTATTAAATATAAATCCACTCTAGGCCTACTTAATTATATGGAGGGAATGAAGAAGGTATAGTTTGCGTGGAGGGAAAGTTAGAAACCATTTGAAAAAAAACGCTTCAGTACAACAGGCCGGGATTTGAATCCTGAACTATACATCAACAGCAAGACAGATAATACTCGACTACCACCTTTATCCTCGTGTCCAACAGTGGCGTCATAATGGTCTTATAAACAAAACAGTTCTATAAGAACAATTAAATTTGTTTAGTACAAGGTATTCATAAATTATATTATAAGCCTTAATAAATTCTTTATTTTAGGAAATATCTTAAAACTGTTTGCTGCATTAATAATAAAACTCAAGGCATTTTTGTTTTAGTTAAGACCACCACAGTTCAGCCAATACTTCAGTAAACCAGATAGCAATTAAAATAATAATTAATTGAATTTTTATTGGGGTGAATAATTTATGAACATTCTGTATATTAAAATGTATGAGCTATTCCAGTGTTAAAGGTGGGCTAGAAGTAAACCCAAGTTAAGGAAAATAGTATTGCAATCGTATTAACGAAAAACTTTTTTCTAGCCAAAATAAATAACATAATGATTGAATGGATACTTTTATTTTCATTTAGTACACATAGTCATCTCAAACATTCTTGAATTTATGTTATAAACATAATGTAACTTCATAAGAAACCTTTTGGATGAATTTATAAAAAAAAGTTATCATTAAATACCAAAATGCCTGTAATAAGTATTCAAGAACTTTTGAAATGTAGAAAACTAAACTAAACGCATTCACTAAGGTTATATTGTAGTTATTGTATCCAAAAATATTTGTTATAAGAATTTCTAAAATACTACATTTTCTATGCCCTGTACGGAAAGGAAATCTTTATCAGAAAACCAAAAACAGGTTAAAGATTGGAGGTCAATGATTCTTGTTCTATCCACTCTGACTATCGTGTTTAGTATTTTGTTTAGCGTCGTTTGTAATTTGTTGATGTGTGCCCTTACTGCAAAACCATTGAGCATAATTGGTTGTATGACTATATGATATATATAAAATGTTCATACAGCCGATTATGCTACGTAGCTGTTTAGGATGGAAATAAGTAGCAAAGACGCTCATCAACAAAATTTAAAAACTATGCGAAATAAAATACTAAAAACTATAGCAGGAGTTTAGAAAAGGTCAAGAATCACCGACTTTCACTCTTTTGCCAGTGAAAATACTGGCAGACATCTTCACGGAATCAACGAGAAAGTTCTCCGACAAAATAACAATACACGACAATGAAATAATAAAATCACACGCGAGCTACTACAACCCACAGAAAGAAAAATCATACAATCGACCACGGATCAAAAAAACGATCAAAATCAGACAAGACAAACAACATAAAAGAATACCTTCCTTATCCATAAAAGTTCATTAACCACCTTCTCCAACCCCCCNTTTTATAAATAAATTCTAAAAGTAAAAAAAAAAAAAAACATATAATTTATTTAAGTACGTTGCCTACCTGTGACGTCACGGCCGGTCAAGATAGGATTTCCCATGTTAATGAATTTACATTTTACTCAGCGAGTTTTAAAGATATGACCTTGAAACAAAAACCATAAATTGTAAAATAATTCTAATAATAGTCCTACAGTGTCAAAGCATTATTATTTTTATCTTCAAGTAATTTGTTTAATCTAATTTTTTATAAATCCTCTACAACTTAGGCTATTTGTCCTGGTCACGAAAATGGCCTACCAGGATGTAGATTAAAAAATTCCATGGCAATATATGTCTATCTAGAATAGGAAACAAGAAAAAAAGGCCAATTAAAAAGCAAGTTAGTGTTTTCAAGGCGCGAATATTAAAGTGACTGTATAAACTTGTCAGAGGAAGAGGGAAAGGCTTATCAGCATATAGACAAGAGCCCTCTCAGAGTTAACTTCTCATTTTCTTCCCTCTCTTTCTATTTCGTACATTGGTGTCTAAGTGAGACTGAGACAGCGTTTAGAGTGCTTAGGTGCAGCAAGTTGAGATGCAACCCGCTTCGCAAAATAACTTCGAAATCTCCTAATAGGTAACGTCGTTAAAAGTTCTTGCAAAGAGTAAAAAGGTCTGGGAAAGCAACCTGTAGCTCGTTGAAACAAATCAGCATCGGCTGAAACTTTCCTCACTTGTCATTGCATCAAACGACAATTAGGCAGGTTAAGGCAACAGGGGTAGCCCGATGCTTCCACCACACCTTAAGAAGGCGGCACCCTTCTAACTTGAAACGGTCCAACTCTGGTGTAGTAAAAGACGATGACAACAAAGCTCTGATCTGTTTGTTCTGTCAACCGCCGGTTTATAAAGAGACGGTTTCACTGCTCCTGTGACCCCCAACAAAGACTTTCATCTTGTAGAACACCCCGTCTAGTTTCTTGTAGGCTCTTTCTAACGCTCCGGAATATTTTGTAGCTGGTATTGTTACTGTAGTCTGCAGTTTAATCTTTTACTCTACTCTGTGCTAAGGGCCATACTGTTACCTTGAAATCTACCGTCCTTTTTTTTTACCACAAAAATGTGTAAAAAAACCATCTCATACATACGTATGTAGTGAATAGGTTTTCAATGGAAGACGAGAGAATTAATAAAGTCTAATTTTTACAGGAAGACCTTTTATAAATAAAAAAAATTAAGGTCAAAATTTACAATATTTTGCTCAATTATTTGTGTTATTTTATAGGTATTGTTATTTATTATCTTTGAAAAGTGACAGTAGCACACGAAAGGAATTTATTTATAGGTATATTAAAATTATTTTATTCACTTTTATAACTGTCTATAAAGTTCCTTCAACCCTAAATAAGACCACAGTTTATTTTACAATGCATGATCACAAATGTTTGCCCATTTAACAGTTATGAATATGTACAGTGCCCCTATAATTTGTAGTAGAATGTGATGTCACATTAGAGCAGACATTACAACACAGCATTTTAAACGATGAACCGTGATAAAGGTGATAGATAACATGTTATCTGTTAACATTTTAGTCTCACGGAAAATTATGTAGGGTCGTAGTCCATTTTGCGAGGAACATAAAAAAAAAGAAGCGTTTATTTTTGTTGTAATGATCTGGCTGCTGTTCTGAGAGTCTGCCTCCACGTGAGATTGTTGCTCGCTGATAACAAATCTCATTATTCTGTTAGCGAAGGGGGTGAACTAGATCACCCCCTTACTCTACAACCCCTCCCCCTCCCCTTATTCCCGTCTCTTTCTATCTCTCGAACCTCTTCCTATATTAGGGTTCTCTCTCTTTCGTTTCCCAATTCACTAGTATTAATTTCCCTCTTCACTTTTTTCAGAGGCTTTGTTTCTACTTCCAACCTACTTTTCTCTTTATATCCCTTTCCATGCGCCTCTGTGCCCTCTCTTTTCCCTTTTTATCACTCATCCTTCTCGCTTTATCCGTAACCAACAGCTCTAGTCCTAGACCTAGTTTTATTCTTTTACTTCCCTAAATGGCTGTATCAACCAGCAATATCGTCAGTAGTAAGGTACAGTCCCAACATAGATTCACATTCACCCCTGAATTGCATAGGGAATTAAATAAATGGTACGGCGCACCGCACAGACTTTCTCTCTCTTTCTATAAACTCGTAAGATTTCTGAACGGAATAATGTACATTGTATCATCACCACTCCACATAAGAACACGCATAAAATAATATACAATGATATAGAATCAATGAGAAAAGAGGCGCATCTTTGTCCACCTAAGAGCATTTCAAACAGTTTAATGTCTTCCACAAGGGTCAACACTTCGTATTAAAATTT
>CABFWB010004478.1:13509-28440 GCA_902151455.1 Timema bartmani
CCCTCGGGGCAACCCTATGAAAACCCTAGATATCAAGTTTCAGCTCAATCGGTAAAATAGTTTAGGCTCTAGTTGGAGGTACAGACAGACAGACAGACAGACGGAAATTCAAAAACCACTTTTTCGGATTCAGGGAGTCATGAAACGTCAAAATTCATCAAAATCTCGAGTTCGATTTTTTTGACGATCACCATACTTTCTCTACCTGTAAGATAGAGAGAAAGTAAAAAGATATTGATCAATAGCTGAAGAAGAATATTTAATTTAATATAGGTCTATTCGTTTGCAAAGATAGGACTGGTGTATTATCTTTTGATCCATGAATAGTTATTATTTTAGTTATTGATGGGTGTTTTTTGGTAACTAGTAGATAAATTGAAATTCGGATTGGATTATCTGTTTTCCCATTTAATAAAATTGTTATCTATACCTTTATTGAAAATAATTAATAATGATCCATACATTTTTGTGCACATTTAAATAGTTAATATAATAGCAATATTAACTATATATATTAGCTATATAGGCCTACTAAACTTTCCAAATGAAGCCCTTTCTATTGTATGTACAGTACAAGGTTTTTTAAAAAAAGGGTTAAGAACCTTAGGATCTTGTGGTAATAGTAATATTAATAGTAATAATAATAATAATTTCAATTTCCTTTATTACGGTGCTGGCCAACAATCGTGAGGCCTATGACAGGCCAACACCGAAAAGTACACAAGCACTATAAAAGAACGTATAATAACACAATTAAATAATAGATAGTAGCTAAATAATGATACATATTGATGAATAATTACAAAAAATAAGACATACTAATGATAAATGACAAAAATAATAAATAACAAACATGAGAGTAGTAAAAGGATAAGTATTTAACAAGCATTAACAATAATCAAATAATAAAATAAAAGAATGCTAATGAAAATATTCGAGGCAGAGCCTCTATAGAATAAACTGGTTGTTAGGGAGTTCCTTAAATAATTCTCTGAGTTTTATTTTGTGTAAAAAGTCTAACTAAACAAATCTGTAGTTAGCACTTTGTATAACACGGCCTATAGGGCTCATCTTGTAAGAGTTATTGGGAATAAATAATTTAGGATTACGAGAGGCCCGAGAAGGGAAAAGAATACCTACGTGATCAAGGGCAAATTTACAAGAAATTACGCTAATGAAAATACTATGGTACTATAACAATAATAATAATAATAATAATAATAATAATAATAACAATAATAGCGTGTCTTTGCTACATCAATCTGTAGCTCATTTTTTGGAAAGATTAGCCAGTACTAATGTACCGTTGACCAGGTGACGCCCTAATATATACTAATCGTAAATCCTTTTCGTGGAGGCTCTTTCCATGTCCCGATGAGTTGAGGTGATAGTGATAGTGTGTATGACGGAACAAAGCCAATGAATATATAAACACAACTTAAGCCTAATTAACCAAATCCAGGTGACCATTGGAATTATTCCCCTTTCACGAAAAATCCCCGGTACCAGCTGGGAATCAAAAACAGAATCTTTAGGTCAACAGTTCTGACAACTAAGCAGAGGCCTACTCAGTACTCATTAAAACGAGCCAAAATGTATCAGTAAACATAGGTCCACAAACAAGCTCACACAGAGATACAGGCAATTTTGTCTTTCGGTAACGAAAATAGGATAAAAAATGAAATGTTAATTGGTTTTATATGGCACAAATGTGTTGCCTTATCACAAGAAAAGGTGTTCTACATGTTGTACTTACATTTCCACACAAATTTCACATCTGAATCACATTGATGCGCGCTCTTAGAAAAGTCCCTAGATTTATTTGAAAAGTCTGACAACAGTATTCAACTCGCTGTTGAAATCTGCCAAAGCCGTTCATAATTTTGCCCGCCACATTTTAAAAACAGTTTGGAACCGGATACACTAAACTCTCTAAATATCTCCATACAAAAAGAGTCAAGAAGATTAATGTTTGGATCACTGGGGTACTTGAGAATGGACCTTCTCGACCTATACTGTAGCTCTATGTGAGTTGGTTTGTGGCCCTTGTTTACTAACACTTTTTTACTCATTTTAATGAATAGGCCTAATACGAAATCTTAAAGAGTCTTAACCCAAAAAGTTTGATTTAATATTAACATAATTAAACAAGCTTAACAATTAGAGTTGACTTCAGTGGTCTTGGGGTGGAGTGTAAGTTCGTGGGTTCAAACCCAGCCATGATTGACGGATTTTTCTCGAGGAGTAAAATCCGTAGCACAATTTCCTTCGGGGGGGAAGTAAACCTGTCGGTCCCATGTCAATTGTGGCATGTAAAGGAGTGCGAAAAGAGTCTTCCCGGCAAGGTTGGTGGGCCCTTTTGCTCTCACTTATAGAAATTATCGTGTGCTGATATAATAAGTTTGTTTAGAAAGTGTACGGTAATTATCTCAAATTAATAAATAATAATAAAAATTAGGAAAGCGATGGTTTTGTGGTAAAATTATATAGGCTAACCAAATAATCATAGGCCTACTTAAAAATGTAAAGTCTCTCAATATCCAAATAGTAGTTCTTAGTTCAAAATATGATTCATACCAAAATGAAGTTGGAATATAATAATAGAAGAATACCAAAAACCTAACATTTTAAGCTGAATACATTAAAAAATACAAAAACTAGCTAATTTTCAACTAAGTTTTATGCAAATTGCAGCAGTTTTATGATTAAAGGTGATGGTTAGTTATCACAGCATAAAATTAACAATTGTTTGGGGATGCTTTTTGTTGTTTTGAATAGGCAAAGATACCATCCTCATAATAAATTACTCATTGTTAGGAATTTTGCCCATACTGGTCTAATAATTTATTTATGAATATTTTCTTACATCCTCGCGACTCCTCGGAGAGAGAAAGTATGGTGATCTTAAAAAATATAGAATTTTAGATTTTGATGGATCAACCAACCCTTATTATCCTTGTTTTTGCGATAACGTTAGTCTGTCTGTCTGTCTGTCTGTATATTGGCCTAGAGCTGAAACTATTTGGCCAATCGGACTAAAACTTGGTATTTAGGACTTTTATAAGTCTCCCCTGAGGAGATTTTGGACTTAACTGTCAAACTCTAAAATTAAGGGTAGTATAGGCCTACTGTAGGGCAAAAAGAGATAAAAATTGATTTTCTTAAACTCCACCCAAATGATTTTTATTAAATTTTGTAGCAAGACATTGTTTAACCTTACAATTAAAATGGCGATACTAGTTTTCCCATGAAAATGAATTCAAGGGCACTCTAGAAAAGAGGAATTTTCCAATCTTGATAATATCCACGCAACTATTTGAGATATGAAATAATTTACCACCCGCCTCGGGAACCTTAGCGTTAGTTCGGCAGAGCAGTCTTGCTATGAACTTAAGATTCGACTCTGTTAGCTAAGAAGAGGTAACTTTAAAACTCTCAGCTTATGACTGACACCTATTTTCTAAAGTCAGTTTTTTTCTGTTATTGGTTAGGTTTTATGACATATTTCGTTTATTTATAAGTAAAATACTGGGTTTAGTTTCTAAGCATAACCTAAGATTACCCTTTTCAGAAATGTATATAACTAAATTAAAAGTATTGTTTTTATTTTGATGTCTGAAATAAATTTCAATGGAAAACTTTCAGAGGCAACAATGCATCTAATTATTGAATAAAAGTACTATGATAGAGATTCCTTAATATGTTTACCTGATCGGCAAATAAACTGTTACTGTGCTACTTATTAAAGTGATAAGAGTACCTTTTTTTTTTATGGAATCATCACTTTTCTTTTTTTGCGTCCACTTTAATTAAATTTACTAACCTTATGTGGAATGGCATTATTCCACATCCATTCCCATTGAGTGTATAGAACATCTACGAACATTAATCACACTTTTAAAAGTAATTGTGAAGTATTCCTGAATTACTGCGGAATTTAATACATTTGTTCTAAAACATTATAAAAAATATATAACCATCATGATGAGTTTTCTTGTAGTAAGACGCGGTGCTAAGTATTATTAGTTATTATTATTAGTTATTATTATTATTATTATTATTATTACTATTATTATTATTATTATTATTATTATTATTATCATTATTACTTCAAGAGGATGAGGGACAGCATTTGAACTTTAAATAACTTTGTTTTATCTCTAATTGATAGTGTTCATTGATAAATAATAAAATAAATGGATATTATTGTGTTAATTCACTTTTAAAATATATTCTTTCATCCTATTTAACATCCACAAAATAACTTTGGACTTGGATATGTATGTACAGAACTGTTTTTATTCATCACCATGACAAGTAAAATACGTTGCGAGGGTTCAAAACCGACTCTGAGTGGATCGGAGCGCATCGTGATCATCGAACAAAATTGCGTTCGCAACGGCGTTCACGGTCTCATCCATACAGCCAACCATGTCACGCGCCAGCCGATATTTGATGTTAGGTTCGTTAGTGTGTACTTAACTTTATATATATGTTTACTGATAACGGGGTAGTTGGTCTTGAATTTCGACTGGGTGGACTGAGGATTAAAAAAAAGGAATCCACTCTTCCTTCAAGCCAATTCAGGTTCATTTTCCCTAAGAGTATGCCTTACTCAACACTTTTTCCTCAGTGTAAATATGTGAATAGCACGCTTGAGTACTAAGACGTGGCGACAAATTAAATGTTAACGTTTTATATTTGTAACAGTACTGTTATATAAGGCTTCTGTAGACAAGTAATTTTTTAGATTAAAAGCATTCAATTTATTGTACACAGTTTAATCTGCTGTTATAATACGTTTATAAAAGCTAAACTAAAAGAAAGTATGTCGGGTAGAGAAAGAAAACCAAGATTACTACCCCCAAAGTCACTAATATCTATTCCCCCCCCCCATTTCCAAACCTCATTCACTCTAATTTCCCCTGTTGTGCCCCAGGGGTTTCTCTCAAAGAAGAAGATTATAGGTTTTTGGTTCCCAGCCCGCGGACCTCGCGGCTTTCTCTGTTCTAACCGAGTGGTTGCTCCGAATCTTAGAGAAAGGCTTGTGGACTAAGAAGCTCAAGTTGAACTTAGATGTAAGTTGAGTTCTAACAGAACTGACGCACGTATAATGACTTACTTTACAAATAAATTAATGCAAGAGTGGGCCATGTGCACGGTTTACGTAGCACACGAGCATGAACGTCATTTAGGATTATATTGTTTTGATTTAATTTAATATTATGGCTATTAATAGCTTAATTTATAGGGTTAAGGATTAGTAAGATAATTTAGAAGAAGTGCGTCCACATTAGCGTGGAGAGAGAATGGTAAAATCACAGTAATAATCACTCCAATGCTGTCACCAGAAATCCAGTATATTGCAAACCGTATGCCTTAGACCGTGTGACCACTGGAGTAGAGTAAAAATAACATGGCCATGTGTGATCTGCAATCTAATTTTCATAGAAAGGCCTTTTGTAAAACATATGTTTTGACCACAAAATTTAATAGCAATAATATTTGATTAGAGGTACTTTATATGTATTGATAATATTTATTAAATGTGACAGCTGCAGATAGCATGAAATCTTTTCTCTTTTCTAGCCGTCAGATAAGGCCCCTCTAATGATAACTAGACTGTAGTAACTTTTTGATAAAGTTAATAAATTTATAAGCCGTCTCGGTGGCGTAGTTGGCTAACGCGCTAGTCATGTTGAACTTGACCGCTGAGGACGGAGAGATCGAGGTTCGAATCTCGGTCGGGTGAACTGGGGGTAGTTTTCCTAAATGGCTTTCCACTCTCCCTCCACGCAAATGCGGGTTCATTTTCTCTAAATTCAACCCTCTCAATTACTAATCCATTAGCGTAATTAGTACTTGAGCATATAGCCCGAACGGTTAGTAAGAAGTGGTGCTAAATATTAAACAATATGTATATAGCTATTTTATTAGACTATTATTAGGTGTTCTGTTTTACGACATATCATTTCCTTTGGCCAGTGAACTTATAGACTGCCAATGCACCCTGTCCTCTACCTCCTCCGTAAGCTCACAGAATTTTCTTCTTTCCTTCAAGTCGTCTAATATTTTAATCCTCCTTCTTAATGAGATCCTCTTTCACTCAACCTTTTCTTAAATGATGTAATCTAATATTTGAATCCTCCTTATTCCTAAGACTCTCATTGCCTCAACCTTTACTTATATTACGTAGGGAACAAGACAGTCCCTCCTAAGGATGTGTCCGATCCAGTTTGCTCTGTACCAAAAAATCACATCCAAAATGGTCCTCTTCTCCCACACTCATCTTAGGATTTCTTCATTTGTCACCCTGTCTATCCCCCTGATCATCTCAAGTCTTCTCCAGAACTACATTTCAAAGATCTCCAAGTATTCTTTTTCATCTCCCTAAGAATTCAAGTTTCTGGTCCAAACAGAGCGATGCTCAAAATGTAGCATTTCATCAGTATTTTCCTTAGTTCCAAACTCAACTTGCTGTTCTTGTTAAAAGCTTCCTTGGTCATGCCAATCCTTGACCTAATATTACTTGGTGCAGTAGGCATCCTTTATAAGCAAATTTCCCAGATACTTGAACCGCCCTATGTTTTCCAACTCCTGGTTCCAGATTTTGATTTTCAGTGTCTTTACATTTTTTGAAATCACCATCACTTTTGACTTCTCAATAATTATCTCCATACCATATAATCTCTCAATCTCCACCAGCCAGTTCATCATTTCCTGCAACTCTTATTTATTTTTGGCCAGCAATAATAGTTCATCTGCGTATTTTATTGTATTTATGAGGCGTCCTATCCTGAAATGTTCACGTCCCTCTAGGGCTTCTCTGACCAGACATTCTCCATAAAAGTTGAATAGACTGTGTGACAAAGAGAACCCCTGCATCACTCCTCTTCCTATTTATACGCTGTTGGTTTCGCCATCAATCAACCTCAATTTAACTCGCTGTCCCAAGTACAGGTTTGCAATCAGTTTACTGCCCCTCCAGTTTATGCCGATCTTCTTGCGTATTTCCCTCAGTTTCTTCCACTTCTCTCCATGGAACGCCTTTGGTCAGTCGATGAAACCAATGTAAACTTCTTCCACGACTTTCAGCACTCTCTCTGAAATTATTCTCATCACCCCGATGGCATATTTGGTTCATTTTCCTTTTCTGAATCCAAATTGGTCTTCTTCCATCACACTTTTTATTTTATGTTTCAGTCGCCTCTTGATTATTCTTGCTATAATCTTCACCCCATGAAATATGAGGCTGATGGTCCTGTGGTCACTGCATTGTTTGGCTTGTTTCTTCTTCTTTAGAGCAAACATGGGTACGTCTAGAAAGTCCTTGGCCATTCTCATGTTTCGTAGATCCTATTTATAAATTTTGTCAGAGCTATGAATCCATTATTTCCCAGTTCCTTCAGAAGGTCAGCTGTCCTTTATAGCCTTCCTCTATCTCGTCTTCTGCTTCAATCTCCAGGTTCCTTGGTCGATTTTTCTTATACAGTTTTTCTATTTATCGTTTCTAAATCATAAGAATCTTTTTATGATCTGTAATCATCTGGCCTTTGGGGTTTTCTGTTCCTATTGTTCACACAACTTTGTTTTCATTCCCTCCGAGCTTCGTTGCTTTCTGGTACATGAGGTCATACCTTCCTTTTCTCTGCAGTTCGATAGTTTCATTACTCTTTCTCTAATTTAGAATAATGTTCCAAATTAGTTTGGATTCCACTAAAGGAATTAAATCTTTTATCGACATTTTTTCTAAATATGATTCGGTTATTGATTAACGGCGATCACAGGCCTTGAAGACCACGCGCTGACAGCACAAGCTGCCTCCATCACGTTTTGTCCTGGGCCTTCTCCCTCCAATCCCCCTCCACACTCAGCTCCTTGAGATCTCTAGCCACATTGTCTATTCATCTTGTTCTGGGTCACCCCAAAGATCTTCGAGGGCCAGGAATGACATCCATGACAGCCCTCGGACTTCTTTCCGATTACATTCTGGCTACGTGCCCTGCCCATCTAATCCTGTTTAATCTCAAATTTTGTATTATAATACTAAACATAGTCCAGCTTATTTTGTATTTAAAATCATGGGCTGTAGGCCTATATAAGCTATTTTGTTTTAGCCTGGACTAGAGCCAACATTCTTTATTAGTTATTTTTATCCAACATGAGGAATAAGGGTGATTAGGCGAATTAAAAAAAACACCTGCACAAACACTAGCGTGGAGAACGAATGGTAAAAGATACTGCAAACAAAAAACACAACATTCTGAGTACAGATCACTGGGATCAAACCTTGGACCTGGAGACCGACGTTCTACTCGTTCATCTTTATATTATTAGGCTCAACACCCCCCACTGTCTACCAGTAACACACGTCTAGTAACGACAGATAGAGAGGAGAGAGCGGTTAGAAGGAACGAGAGAAACGCGTTCGTTGCCTCTCAGTAAAGAGCACGATATTAAATTTGTGGAATGCCGAAGAGAGTGGTGGTGTGGTGGGTGGGGAAGGGGCTCTCGTTTGTAGGGGGAGGAGAGGGGTCAAATAACCCACTTGAAAGTTTCCCTCAGAGCGGCGCGTAGATATAAACGAGGCTGGGAAAGAAAATGTAGAAGGGGGGCGGGAGGGAGGACATGGGTGAGAGGGTGGTTGGAGGGGGACCAATATATTAAAAACTCATCGTAGCAACCATCCAACCAATAATGTTACAGTATCTCACACAGCACGCGCGCGTCAACTTTCAAAGGTACAGTCGTTCTTACTGAAAATAGGAATATAAACCAAATAAAAAGTATTGTTTGACTTTTTACGATCAAACATAAATATATATGTATAATGATTTTATCAAATTCAGCACAATTTTAAGGGTTAAGGTCCTTTACCAAAAAACATTCTACAAATAAAATTAAAAAATCAATTTGTCCTTAAAAGGTTTTATCGATTTTGAGAAAATTTAATATGGCTGTATGTTGATCCAAGAGAAACGTTTTCCAACAAAAAAATATATTAGCAAATTATTTTCACTTTTGAAAAGAATTAACCAGGAATATGATTCGAAAGAACGAAAAATGAATGATGAAATAAACTTTCTCTTTCCAAAATATATGTGAAATAACTGATTTAGACCTATCATATATTTATTATTTTATTGTTGTTTTTACTGCACTCCTTAAAAACTCACTATCATATTAGCAAAATACAAAAAAGTACATTTACAGCGTATTACTCAAAATTAATGGATAGTAAAACGTGGTGCCAAAAAATAAATTAAATTTACTTAAGGCAACAAAGTTACACATCCAACCCAAAGGTCCAGTTTATTAGGGTCAGTTTCAGAAGTCAGATTTAGTACGCACCAAGTGCGGTGCTACACTAAATACAAAACAAAACCTAGGCCCTACTTAGACCAGAACGGAATGGGCCAGTGTCGCACATGAAACTGGCCCATTCCATTCTGGTCTAGGTGGGTGTCGTCTTGAATTTATTATTTGTTCGCATTTGGGGCGTGATAAATCTATGAAACTGGTCCTAAGAGCTAGTATATTATAAATATTCGTGTAGTGTAACCAACCAATATACAAGCTCTGTGCAGGCTAAAAATAAGTGGTCTAGGCCCACAATATTTTTTAAAAAGATGGCTGTATTGTATAATATATTTATATATAGAAGCCTAAGTTGATCCAATGAAAATCCAAAAAGAACAAGCTGGGAAAGAGGTAAAAAAGAAGTGTTTTGTGGCCGCTATCTTGAAACAAAATGGCTAACATAATTTATAACTAGCCTACATGTTAACCGGACGAATTATATATTCATGTGAAGTTTCAACAGAACATTTGATTTAGTAGTTTGGGTTTGAATGGGCAATAAACAAAAAACAAAAGGCAGAAATTTCATTTTTATATTACAAATAGGGTAAAAGTTTTTTTTTAATCATACACAATTTAATATTTTCAGAGTCCTTCGTTTGATATCCTTCCTCACCAGTAATCCCACAGTTTAATACTTCAGGCTCACAATATTATGTGTAGTAACAAAAACTAAAGTTTCCCAAAGAAAATTTTCGCTTTCTATGTTTCTTGGTTCTTTAGTTATCTGAATAGTTAGACACAATGTCTAATGTGATTGGCTCACTATGGATATAAAAAATAGGATAAGATGTATACCATAAATATTTCCCTAACAACTTGTTTAAAGTTTAAAATTGTTTGGTCAATTGAGTTTAAAGATGTACTTCCCATTTGACCCATGGTTTAATGCATTAGGCTCGACACATTTGATTTTTTAAATACACCCGAGGTGCACATCTTGAGGTTCTACTAAGTAGACTTGAAAAGTGACATCTTTCTATTTGTCTTGGATTTGGAATTACACACACAGGAGGCTACGATGGCTTATAGTGAACTACTATGGACCAAGATATTTAGTTCACAATGTCCGAACCTAACTAAAACCAAAATGTGTTTCCCCTTAACCTAAGTGAGAGGGGTAGGGTCAAACAAAACAAAATATCAAAATTAGAATAAATTTATTGAAATCTATTTCTTAGCATTTAAATAGTCGGATGTGTTTTGTTGCTTGCTCCACACCATTTTAATTTATATTTTCTGCCTTTTAATGGGAGAGTTTATAAATATATCTATGTAGTATCCATACAAATGTAATATTAAATCACATAAAGATATTGATCGTTTTATTTGTTAAACTATTAATGTGAATATAAAACATCCACAACTAAAATTAATATATTTTCTCTTTGGGTTTAAGATCGAAACATATTCTTTAATTATTCTTTAGATTGCAGTTGAATTGGCGATCAAGTAAGACAGAAAAAAAAATTAATTCTACATTGATGATTTGTGATATTTCCAAACCCCTCTTTGTCAAGGCAACTCACAAAGAATATTTTTACCATCAAAAGTTAATACATTTGAATTGTTACAAGTTTAAAACGCAAATGTAACCACACTAATGGTAGATTTTTTCGACACTGCTTTAATTGCTGATGAGATAGCGTAATGGTAAATGGCTTACCCTTAATTCTTAAAGCTAGTAATTACAACAGATGAAGCTCCATCTTGAGCCGATGAGTACTTTTTGAATTCACTGGAAACAAACAGAGGAAATCAAAGGTACAGACTAATTCACACCTTTATTATATGCGTAGATGAAAATTGTTTTATTAATATTTTATTTGCAAGCAATAGTCGGTTGCAGACAGTCACCAGAGATGTGAATTTTTTCAACTATGCAAGTAAAGAAAGTACACAGTTAAATTGAAACCTGCTTTATCCTCTCAATCCGCCAATTGTGATGAGAAAATTATTAAAATTAAGCAGTCATGCATTTACAAAACATCGATATTAATCAACGTAACTGCCTAAATTTACAAGAAAATAAGCCAAATAAAGAAAAAACGACAAAATACTTACCAAAAAATGGTATACAATATACATTTCTATAAATAATGGATCATGAAAATAATTTATGAACACACTGTCTGAGATGCGTGTCATAATAGTCCTGGCCCCGGTTATTAATGACCTTAAAGGAGAGGGTAGAATTTATTAAGAAATTCACATGCATTTGACAGAAGAGAGGATGGATAGTTATATTTATAGAGGGACCGTGTGGATGAGAGTCGAACTTGGATCAGTTGTTGAGTCTTGTTAAATTCGAACCAGACGTTTCATTTTCCTGTACGGTACTATATAAATTGAGGTATCCAGGCTATTGTCCATAACTATGACACACGTCTCGATTTCATACAAAGCTCTAGTTGTTATAGAATTGTCTCCCAGCTGATCGCTGATTATTTATCAGTTCACTCTTATGATTATTCTGTTCTCAAATCATGCGCAGAGAGCTCAGAGGGGTGCCGTGAGATATTTTAAATTTTGAATTTTCTGTAATGTAAATCAAATCAAGTACCGTACCCAGACAAAATGTAAACCGGGAAATGAAAGTGGCCATGTCCAATCTGATTCCAAGATTTGAAAAGTTGTTCAGTGTCTTACAAGAACTCAAATCACATTAGTAGTCTTAAGTAATTATAATTAGTTAGGCCTATCTATATTGATAAAGTGAAGAGTATGTTTGCTATGAATCGAAGCCGGAATTTTAATATTTTATAAGATTTTTTTAATTAATTACAAACCTGGTCGGAAATAAAGAAATCGTCAAACTAATAATATTTCTTCTGGGCACAACGCCGGGTACTTCTGCTAATTTAAGAATGAATTAAAAACACTTTTCTTGCTTTCAATTTTTTCTAACGGCTACTAATTTAATAGGACATAAAAACCTATTAAGTTGTTTGGACCAACTTAATCTATAAATAAATGGAACTGTTTATTTTGTTTGGTGCCGTGTCTTACTACCAATCCAGGATGCTGCAACTGTTAAGTATTTAATTTAACCTAAAGGTGCCGGTAACCGAGAAAGTTTAGGAACCTCTGATGTAATTAGCAGTACCAATAATAAGTATAAAAGGTATTTCATATGAACGGAAACCTGTGAGATCATTGCTGCGTGTAAACTGTTTACCCTGAATGGTAGTAGCCTTACCATGACTAATTACACTATGGCCATAGCACCATGGTTGAAGCAGTCAAGGTAGACTTGCTTGTTACCTTTCAGACTAAACTGATTGGGCGTAACTGAAATAAATGTTTAGATACGTCTTACCTACTTGTCGGTAAGGTTGATTACACTAAATTTCAAGCTTAGATATTTTCAAATATCTTACAAACATCAAATTGGAAACTCTAGTTTAGTATTTAAAACAAGACCAATAGGAACTTCTCCCAAAAATAGCCTATTTGCTAAACATAATCATAAAAAGTGAATATATTTGAGAGCATCAACTGGTGGTGAACCAAAGACCCTCCGTTAGTCAGTCCATCCCAATAAACCACGGTGGAGTATAAGGGGGAGGGGGGAGATCACTCCAGTGGGTTGCACTGGCCACGCATTGTTTGCCAAACATTCCCGGTTTAAACAAACCGCGGTGAATAGTGGCGATACCCAGCAACAATGGTCGGGACAAAGCTAAGAGGGAGGGGCGGTCTGTTGGAATGTTCACTTCCGGTTCCACACTCCCACATGAAACAAACAAACCGGACAGATGCCGCGGTACTAAACGGGGGCAGTGGTGAAATCGGTAACCGGCCGTGAATTCATAATCCCCCAATCAACGCACTCGCTTAGGTTGTGATTAGAACGTTATTTATTCTATGGTTTAGAAATGTTTATTTTATTTATACTTGCCTTACCATGGGCTTAGGAAGGTGGAAATACTGGGGGTCATCCCCCTCCATTAATGTTATTGGACCCCTACCCCCCTTGCCCTTTAAAATTGATGAACACCTAAAAGCGAGGGTTTCTCATATAAGTAAAGAAATTTGAAATAAGCTATGAAATATTGTCACTTAAATATTTACCAACAATATGAACTCTTTAAAAATTTTGTTTTTTAATTCTAGCTCTGTTACAATTTCAAATAACGGATTTTTTTTTTACATCCAAATGTTATCTGAGAACAAAGGACGTTTCTTGGAATGAAACGAGTTGGTGGATCTGAGAAAAGGAGGCAAATATATATAGTTGAACATTAAATATTATAAGATTTAATAGAGTTTGCCATATATATATACATATATATTCTTTAAGGACAAATTCTATTAAACCTTATTATTTTTAATGTTCAAGGATTATATTTAATTTGATGCATTAAAAATATTACCATACAAAATAAACACATCTTAAACGAAACATAAATCACTGTACCCCTTCCTTTGTCTGTGAAATTAACGTAGTACCTAGAACTACAGAGCAGGAATAGGTCTCGTATTTTTTATTCTATAGCAAATACACCTCAAGAAATAGAAAAATAAACATATGTCAGAGTTCTTCGAACGATAATAAGTAACACAATCATACGAACTTTATCATATAAGCTTGGGGGAAAAAAATTCAAAGAGAATAGAATATTGAGTTCAAAATATATATCTGGGGATAGTTTTTCATGATGAATAGGAATGAATTTTTATTTTTACAAATTATAAATAGTTTTAGAGTGCTTACAAACAATTATTTTTGAAAATTTTAAATGTGTTTAAAATAGTTGAACAATTTGGTATAAAATAGGCCTAGTGTTTAGTGTGATTAAAAAGATTATGTGTTTGTTTTTATGAGGAAAATTACTTATGTGTAGTTTACTGAATAAATTATTTTTTTTGAAATTTTCTTCGAAGTTATAATTTATGAAAGGCAAAACCTATTCACTCACACATTTGGGAATTTTCCCAACCTAAAATTGGGAAATTTCAAAATAAGTCTCTGGGAGATGAAGACCCTATATTTTTTTAGCACCGCGTATTACTACCCATTTGGGCTATACGTTCATGTACTAATTAAGCTAACGAGATAAGGATGGGTAAGGTCACATTTATAGAAAGTGTATCCGCATTTGCGTGAAGGGAAAATGGGAAATAATTTAGTAAAAACTAGTCTCAGTACACCCGACGAGGATCGAACAACGATCTCCCCATCCTCAACAGTCTAGTCTAATGCAAAAGTAGCACCGAAAATCATGCGGCTACCGAAGCGTGTCCCTATAATTAAAAAAAATCTTTTTATATGAGATAGAAAAAATAAAATTTGGCAGACACAAAATAAATCTTGAAATTTGAAATTTCTAATAGTGAATTGGAGAAAGTGAGATGGGATTTCAAAATTTCAAAAATTAATAGTAAACAAATAGTCTACTTCCTAGTTTGGTAGACATCTTATATTCAGTAGGCAGGTAAAAGGGTTGAAAATGTTACGTTTTTAATTGGGACTCTGGAGTGTGTGTGCATGAATAGAAAAAACACTTTTAGGTGCGGCAGAAAATTAATATTTGGCAGGCAGGTAGAAAGACAACTTCAAATAATTAT
>CABFWB010004478.1:47506-58758 GCA_902151455.1 Timema bartmani
GACATACATACATACATACATACATACATACATACATACATACATACATACATACATACATACATACATACATACATACATACATACATACATACATACATACATACATACATACCTTATACACACACATACACACACGTACACGACGTTCCCTAACAGGGTAGGAAATAAACTGCATATTACTATAAAAATCACATCTCCATAATTAACCCATCCTCACCAACCTCCTCCACACTTCCCTATCCTTGCATACTTCCTTCGCTTCAACAACATCCATACACCGAGTCATACATACTCTTTTATTCTTAAAACTCTTATTGTTAAACTTTTTCACACATTTGTCTACCACATTTAGCCAAATCTTACATGGTCTAGTCCGGGGTTCAATCTTGACTAACTCCACAGAGATTATTTTCTACCTTCCTTCCAGAATAGTACCGGTGGGGTTCCTTTTATTTGCTTTCTTCGTCCTTCTATCCGCTTAGATTAAAAGCTCGTCTCACCTCAAGGACCTAAGTTATGTGAGTAATGCAGCTCTAATCAGACTGGCATCCCGGTGCGGTTTCTGTACGTTAATTTTTTATTACAGTGAAATTGAGAACAATGACACCATTTTATCATATTTTAAAAATTGCAAAAATATTAATTTAAAATTATAAAAATACTAAAATTTTCCAGATTCCGCTGTTGCCAAATTTAGAATGCAGAAAACCGCACTTGGAAGCACTTTCTAATTTGAGCGTAATCGTAAGAGTCCGCGTGGCCACCTGTGCAGGAGCTTAACTAAACAGAAAAATTATTAACAATATTTAATAAAGAAATTGAATGAAAACTTTATATTTTATACACAAATTAATCCCCTAATTATTTCTTCATCTTCGAGGAGTCCCTTTTTACTGACACCCACACCTGTATTCACACAGTATAAGGTGTCAGTCTTTCAATTTACTGGATTTCTGGTGTGAAGAAGGTAAATGTTCTAGATATCTATAACTAAAATAATAAAATGTTATCAAATGTGCATACAAAATATATTTATATTTTCTTACAAGCCCTTCCTATTAAAATGGTTCCGTACAACTCTGGAGGTTATGCTGTTGTTCCCCTGAGACGTGAGTGTAAACTACCAGGGCCGATTATGCGCGTAACCTCAGCCTCTAACTGTTCCCCTGGAGATACTCCTCTCTATATATCCCTTTAGCTTCATCCCACAAATACAGTAGGGAGGAAGGGAGGGGTGGTAAAGGGAGATAACTTTTGTAATCCACACACACACACACACATGTCCGGGCCAATCAATTACTAGGCAATTTGAAGTTCAGGGTAGAGAATAGACAGAGCGAGGTATGTCTTTTGTGACGGGTCTGCTCTCTGTGGCGAACATTCTCCCGCGGTAATTACTCGCGTGCTCGGCACTGCAGGGCAAACATTCCTGGCTAGGACAATAGTTACAGGTAGATCGACACTTCCCCTGATGGTAGCTAGGAATACATCACTCAGCGCCAGTGAGATCGACTGGTGGGCTCATCTTTGATTTGAAAAGATCGGGGTTGGATCATAATCTCAAGAGCACTGATACTGGTTCTCTCCATTGGTGACTATAGAGTTTCAATATCCCCTCTCCAGGTTACTGTTGAGGCGTCCTCTTTTGCGAGTAGAGAGAGTGGGAAATCACTTAAAGAAAAACCTTAGTACACCCAGCTGAGATTCATAATCTGACTTCTCTACCATTATTAAACCAAACTAGATGAGACTTACACTTTTGTCTGCGTGTTCACCGATGCGGGTTTCTCAAACTGTTCATTTCATCTTACAAGCTAGATAAGCTAGATAATATATATATATATTTTAATTTTAATTCAGAATATAATATAACTTATTAAAAATAACTCAATAAGGTTATAAGGTGGGGATGTAGGAGACGCGAGAGAAGGCCAGTGTCTTATGCAGTTTTTATAGCAAAAAATGTTGTTGGTCTAAATAAATCAAATATTGCTCCAGTAGAAACATAGATTTTAATTTTTTTTTTCACGTTGTGATATCAACAGTTCTTGAATACCTGTCAAGTGTGTCCTGTATTTTAATGACAACTTTTTCCTCTTAATTTAAAAAGTGTATCATTTAATGCCGCTATGCTTATGACAGATATTTAAACACTGCGGATGTAACCATGTGAAGAAAATTATTAAACTTTGTGTTTAAACTAAATCAATATTTGAAATATTTAGGCCAAAATATGTGTTGGTATAACAACTGCAAACACTTTCTCGCGTTCCCTAGATCCTCACCTTAAATCCACTAGATTAAGTTACTTGTAAGTCGTGTGAGCACACAAACCCGCTTCTAAAATCCACGATATAGTGCAACTTACATGTGTTACTATAATGTGCCTCCGTTGTTATCGCGACATGAGACAGCTGATACAAACTATTCTGTTTTGTCCCTGAATACGATCAAAGCATTTCAGTTTCTTTCGTCTCGAAACTCAAAAAGCGAGCGAGATAAAGACAGACAGACAGACAGAGGCGATGTTCGTGAATTCGTCACGTCTTGAAAAGAAAGCGGGGCTCCAAAGGGCACACACACTCCACCACTCGGTCACGGTTCGTTCGTAAGATCAGAGTCGGGGAGGGAGATATGATGACTTCATGTATTATGTGGCTGTGTAAGTAGCTCACCTACTTTCCGGGCGAGTAGGTTTACAGGAGAAGAAAAGAGGCTAGGTGTGGAACCGATCTTATCCTACCCCCAGATCGAATTTATTTATTTAAGAAATATAATAGCATGTTATAAACACAGAGCCATATTATCCAAAAAAAAATTTTATTTTGAGCAGCACTTATTTACACTAATGGGGTAGGGATAAGGAAGTTACAATTTAAAGGAAATGAACCCACGTTTGTGTGGCGGCTGAGTGGGACACACTATTTAGGAAGGAAAAACCACCCTCAGTACACCCAACTGGGTTTCGATCCCCAAACTCCCCGTCACCGGCAGTATAGTCTCTCGCTTGATTGTGATGTCTTAGACCATTCGGCCACCAAAATGGATATACCAAGACCTAAAAACAAACCAGAGCACGCGAATTTGGTGTTGGGCTCACCTAGACTGTCTTGCCGGGGATGGAGAAGTCATAGTTAAACTCTCACCCGGATATTTTGACGGTTTTTTTCCAAATGTTTTCCCCACTCTACCTTCACGCAAATGGTGGTACATTTATCTCAATTTTACTTTCTCCATCCCTACCGCAATGTAGTTTAAATGCGTAGGTCTATAGCCTGAACCGATAAAATTACGTGGAAGAAAACAAACAAACAAAAAAACACGCCTAATACTGCACATTCAACTATATTTTGCGTATATAATAATATTGAAGGCCCTATTCGTGAATAAAACTAAGCCAAACATCAATACTTTTTTTTTTAAGTTCCGGTTGGTTTTAGTTAGCATATAAGCTGGGTCCTATGAGCCTATATTAGCTTTACCTTACCACTCGTGTAAAGAAAGACGCTGTAAACAGAGAGTATCTCATCATATATTTGTATTATTAGTGTTTTACATCAAAGCTATTAGTATAAACGACTTAATCTAAAACTCATGGATGAGGAGGGTAGAAGAAGTACACCCACATAAGTATAGAAAGAGGTTGGGAAACCCACAGTTATAAAGCACAATGGTAAAACATCCCCTCATTGCATCCAGCCGAGATTCAATTCTTAACCTCTGTATCATCGACAATAACTTTTATTGCGAACTTGATGCTTTAGATTCCCTGATCACCATCAGAAGTTAAAATGGTGCCATACACTTTCTTTACCCTCTCATTTTACTTTCTTACCAAAAATAAGAAGTAAACATAAAATATATACTGAAATAATTGAAATCTTGATCTAATTAAATATATGTATTCGTTTTATCAAGAGTTCAATTATTTCAACTACAACTTTTTGATCAATTATATGTAGGCCTTATACGTAAAGGGAATTAATTAAGGGAACGTAAATAAGTAGGCATATGATATATAATAGATATATTATAGATTTATAATAGATATACTATGTTTAATATATGCATATATAAGTTTTAATACATATATTTGATAACTATATAATACAGTATATTGTATATAGTCTATAATAGATATATCATATCTATTATATAATAGATATACAATATATATTATATGTATAATAGATGTATTATATATAATATATAAATATAAATTAAATATATTATATGTAAATATGAGTACATGAGCTAGACGAGGAAGCAAGACTGAGATGGTATAGGCATGTAATGAGGATGGAAAAGGAGAGTTGGCCAAAAAAACTTATGGAAATGAAGTATGTTGGAAAAAGACCGCAATGAAGACCAAGAAAGAGAGGAGAAGAGCAGATAGCTAAAAGTGTGCAAGTGAAAGTAGAGGAATGGAAGCAATTAAAGGCGGAAGAATGGTAGAAGAATAGAGGAAGATGGAGTAATTTTACTAAAGTGACCCGGTCACAGGCTGCAAACAGTTGATGATGATGAGACTGGTATGACCTCATCTGTAGTCTAGTGGTCAGAGTTCCTGGCTACAAATATAGACGACACAGGTTCGATCCCTGGTGCATACAAAATGTATATGTAAAGCAGTGGGTCTGGAACAGGTAACAAACTCAACCACGTGAGTACAATTGTGGAGCTACTTGATTAAAGAAGTAGCATATCCGGTTTAGAAAACTGAGATTAACGGCATGAGGGCTCATTATGCTAGCCATATGACACCCTATATCCACAGTTAGCCTATTAATTTTTCAAGAAAGCTATATTTTGATTGTACTGCTTAGTAAGAAAATAATTTATGAGCATGATAGTGCACCAGGTTTCCCTTTTTGTTTTGTTTTTCACATGATACAGTGCTAGTAAAATACATAATTTATCAACAATGGGTGCCACATACTTTAAGAGAAATAACCTCACACTACGGTATTAAGCCTATTTATGGGAGTGGCAGTTTTTATGTTTCAAAACCACGAAAACAAATCTCAAATATCTTAGAATTGTCTGTGATGATGCTTTAAAAAACACTTTATTAGTTTAAGGAAGGATAAAGTAAGGTTTTTTTAAAATGTACTTTGACATAAAAAAAAAGGGCTAATTTGCTCTAAACGTCGTTGATACTAAGATAATTTCAGCTTTTCATTTTTCTTTAGTTATAAATATTAAAGGTTTTTAATTAAATAGGAATATGTTGATACCTTTAACCTCCAATATGGCGGGAAATATATTTTGAAATAATAAACCAAATCTGAAATAAAAAACACGTCTAAAATAATAAAACTCTTTTGAAAAAACCAATTCTTAAATCACATTTTATATTTCAAAATACAAAATTTACGGCGCATACCCTTTAGATTTTGTAAAAATAATTTTGTAGTTTATATAAATATTTTAAAATGTATAATTGTATATATTATGTTTACGGTAACTTTGGCTTATTCTGACCTATGTAAAGTTACTAAAAACCGTTATGTATTCATCAAACCTACAATTTTGTGTCCACAGTTTGACAAGTGAATTTAATTTATATTACGTCTTGTTAAAAATATTAAAGTTAGTTATGAATTATTTTTGACATTTTAGATTCAGAAAATCATTTGATTTCTTTTGACTAACAAACCATATTGAAGTTGTAATTTTTTTTTGTAAAAATTCAACAAACCTCAACAAAGGCGCTAAAGATGTTTTTATAGTAATAATAATGTTAAGGAAAATCCAAATAAATACTTATCTTAGAACAAAAGTTAATTTATCAAGAAAATACTAACGATTTCTCAACATGAAATTAAAATGTTGAAAACAATTCAAAATTAACTTGAACACCCTTAAAGGGACAAAAGTAATTACCCAGACAAACGAATACGAAACAGTTGTTTTAGATTTTAACTTGTTAAAGAAAGTCAATCGGATATTAGCTGCTGGGCAGGGAAAGTTATGGGGCAGTTTGTTTTTCTCGTGTGGCCTAGTTTCCACGGTATGTTCACCCCTGTTGTAGACATTGTGTAGACAGTTTGTAGCTACAGTAGCCCGGCACAGCAGCTTGCTGCTCAGACAGACCGATGCTAATAACTTGGCCCAAGCTATGGGGAACCAAAAGCAAATTATTTACACTCAAATGATTCTATTTCAATATCGGAACAAAAGAAAAAGAGGGTCCCCTCCCATCCCCCCCCTCCCCCCAACCCCACACACACACTTCCCATACCCGATCCCCCAATGTTACATACGGATGACTGGGGGTAGCAGGGGGTGAAGAGGACACAGGGTGTGCCAAATCTTGTAAGTTGTTTAGTAGGGGAGTGTGTAACATGTCTAGATTGACGTTATAATTAATCTGGTTTTTGAGTTATAGTAGCTTCTCTATAAAACCAATCGTCAAATTTTGCTTCAAGATATAATACTTCAAAATTGATCCATAAACTCAAAACCTTTGTCGTGGGGCATATAGTTTGAATTTAAAGCTAATTTTTATTGGTTTCCGGTGATTTGGGAGGTTGCGTCTTGAATTCCAGCATGGTATACTGAAGGTGCTTTTTCCTAAATTGTTTACCACTCCACCCCCATAATAATGTGAGTACACTATCTCTCAATTCTTCCTTCACCATTCCTAACACATTATCCTGGTTAAATATATCCATATAGTTCGAATGAGTATTGAAAGATAAATATTAGGGGTGAGCATGTGGGCTTTTTTTTATCATCGAGTCGAGTTAGAATGAAAACATGGAATTTATTTTAGTTTGTGTAGGGGGGCCAAAATGAAAAAATATCTGTACTAGAAATATTTCAAGTTGAATTTCTGAAATAGATACATTTATAAATTATAAGTACAAACACAGATTTTTCAGAATGATTTCTTTTTTCGTGGAAAAAGTTATAATCATACAAACTCGGTTTTTTACTATATTCTATATAATTGTATTTTTTTTAAATAGACAAAAGTAAATATTGAGGAATTTTATTTGCTGTAAAATAATTTCTTAAAATTGAATAAAATTAATTAAACTCAACATTTTCTAAAGAAAATTGATAATTTTAAGTAATCTAAATTTCGAGTTTTGTAAAAATCAACGAGTCGAGACTAAATCGATAATCCAACTTGAATCTCCAAGTAGGCCTACTCGACATAGCATTAATTAAAATGACAATAGAGAGCCCGAGTTGTTAACATGAGTAATAAAGCATACATTTTAAATAAATAAATCAAATTAACTCACAATAAAATTAACTCAAAATCAGGAACATTTTCAATTATAGTCACTAAAATGTTATGATATGTAGCAGTAGTACTCAGCAAAAATCCACACCTGAGATCTGGTCTAAGGAGCTCAGGTTGCAAAAGATTGGAGGGCCAGTGATGTGGAATTCGAGCCTCGGTTCTTGACTGGGTGCACTGTGAGGTGTTTTTCCAAAGGAGATTTTCCCAATTATAGTTTTCTTAGCCTTTTTCCAAGTTAATGCGGGCGTATTTTTCAGAAACTATTTTCTTCACACAGCCAAATTAAATTAATCTGTTGATAGCCCTGAGGTTGAAAATATAACTAAGCCTACAGGTACAAAGATAAACATAAGGATAGACAGAGGCAGGCTTGTTTGGAGAATAAGCCTATAAGAAGTGGTATCCAAACTTTACAGAATATATTTAGATGCTGCTATAACCGTAATTAACAATTATTATAATAGCATAGATTTATAATCAATCATAATATGCGCATTCGTACAGTTATTGTAATTTTGGCAGCACAAAAGCCTTACCGAGTAGTAGGTGGCTGCCTTATCTGATAGCTCGCGAGCTTAATTAATCATTCAAACGTAGCTGATGATTTCCGTACGTCCATCACTGACTCTTCCTTAAAATATGAGTGAAGAATAACCCTGGGCACGGAACGGCTCCTGGATATTTCATTAGTAAGAGCATTGGCGTACTAAGCCAAGGTCCCGCATTCGATTCCCACTTCCAGGTGTAATTTTTCATTTTAAAGAATAAGATATTTAGATGTGTCTAAAACCTTAACTAACAACTATAATAGAGTGACTATTTAATCCATGAATAAGCTACATTTGTATATTTTTGTTCTACTAGAGCTACAGTACAATTTTTTTAGAAAGGGCTTTTTAGAAACCACAAACTTTTGCGGCTAACATTAATAACATTTTACAATAGTAATAGTGTTGTTTTATAGATATTGTTAATATATTTCCAAAGTGATAGTTGTAGTACATAAAAGTAGATCTAGTAGCTTTTATAGCTTTCAGATGATGTCCCATGAAAATTGGATTGTATATTAGTTTTCTCGCAATGTTATATACCCAATGCTAGGTATGTCCCTTAAGGTTAAGATACTGTAGCTGGTAATTACGTTGCCTATTAAATCACCTATTACGAGAATAATAAAGCATTCAAAATGAGTTTTAAGAATAGGAATGGAGAACTGAAAAAGAATATTGGGTGAAGAAGAAAAGAGCGAAGTGAGTGGTACGGGAAACCAGGAAGGACTAGATGCAAAAATGGACAGAATTTCTTGAACGGGACGTGGAAGGAGGTAAGAAACAGAAGGGGAGAGAAAAGACAAGAAGTTATAATGAAGGATGAAGAAGTAGGAACGCCGAAGACAAGAGAAGAAGAAAAAGGACATTTGGATGAGATATTTTGAGAAGATATTCAACCCGGTAGAGGGAAGTGATGAGAGTGAAACAGAGGAACAGGAAGAAATGGCAAAATATGAGGAAAGAGGTCCCACATGGAAAGAAGTGTAGGATGCATTAAAGAGAATGAAACAAGAAAAAGCACCGGCTGTGAACGAACTGACTGCGGAAATGACAAGAGCTGCAGGAGAAGCAGGTATGCAATTGTTATACAGGGTGGTCAGAGTGATTTGTAAAGAGAACAAGTTACCGGAATACTGAAAAAAGAGAGTTACAATACCTATTTTCAAGAAAGAAGACAAGATAAGGTGTACAAATTATAGAGTGAAAGCGATGATTTGCCATTGTACAAAAATACATGAGTAGATACTGGAACAGAGATTAAGAAATAAAATGAAAAGGTGGTAGGAAGAGGAACAGCACGGATTTAAGAAACAGGGGTTTACAATAGACTTGATTTTTGCCATATGACAGCTGATGTAAAGAAGGTATGATTTCGGGAAGGACCTGAAGGTATTTATGGATTTGGAGAAGGCCTATGATAGCGTGGATATAAATAAAGTTTGGAAAGTGATGGAGGAGGTCAAAGTGGAAAAAGGAGTTGTAGTGAAAGTTAAAAGCATATATGAGCATAACATGAGTTTTTCTAAGACAGAGAGTGGGAGGATGGAGTGGCTCGAAATAAAAAATTGACTGAAGCATAGGAGTGCTCTCTCACCACTAATATTTGTAATGATAATGGAAATGGTCATGAACAAAGTGGCAGGAAAACTCGGAGAAGAAAGAATGAAAGCAATGATGTTTGTTGATGACTTGATGGCATGGTGAGACGAGGAAGAGTAAGTACAGGAACATCTACAAGAATGGAATGAAGAAGTAAAAGATAATGGAATGAAATTTGATAGAATAGAGGCTGAGAAAATTACAGAATGTAAGATATCTTGGAAGCGTGATTGAAGCGAAAGGTGGAAATAGACAGTATCTAATAAAAAGAGGACAGCAGGGGGAGTTGTTATATAGGAGTGTAAGAGACCTGTTATGGAGAAGAGAAGTGCCCCTGAAGTGTAAGAAAGTGTTGTACAGGGCACACGTTGTACCCAGTGTCACATATGCATTATAAACATGGGCAGTGAATGTAAAAGAGACTAGGAAAGTGGAGGCCATGGGAATTAAGTTTGTGAAGAACATGTTAGCAGTCACCAGGAGAAACACTATAAGGAATTAAGATATCCAGGAAAGAATGGGAGTAGAGGGAGTACATGGGATAGTAGAGAAAGCAAGACTGATATCATATGGACATGCAATGAGGATGGAGAAGGAAAGGATGCCAAAGAAAATTATGGAAATAAAGTATATAGAAAAAGAGACTGCAAGGGAGCCCAAGAAATATATGGAAGGAGCAGCTAACAGGAAGTGTGAAAGTGAGAGGAAAAGAATTTAAGGAATTTAAAGAGGAAGAATGATGGAAGGACAGATGAAGATGGAGGTATTTTACTAAACTGTGCCGGCCAAAGGTTGGAAAAACTTGTTGATGATAAGATTAAATTTTGGCTTCATAAATTGTACATTTAAAATTCAAAATAAACACTAAAACGTTATTTGATATATGTATGTGTACAGTCACTATCTAAAATCAAAAATCAAATAAAAACTCTCATATGTTTAATTTCAACAAAACGTGTGGCTTCCCCCATCCCTTCTCATTGTGTTCTCAGAAGTGGGAGAGGTTTAGAATCGAAGCGACTTCATTTGAAGTCATTTCTCCAGCGAACTGTTAAAACATTGACACGAGTTCCAAAGTACGTACAGTATATACTTGGAGCACGTTGCACATTTATGAAACCTTGTCGAAGCCTTGTAGCTCAAGAGGTACAGATGTCTTACCGTTGGATTACCATAAAGGGGGACAGTTGAGTGCTATAGTTCAGTAGAGTAGTATCGTTTTCTAAAAACCTCGTGACGTAGAGAACACTTGAAGTTCGATACCCCCAATTGAAATTCAAAGAAATATTTGCGGGGATTTAATAATAGGCACACAATAACTTTTATTCCATCTCCCCCCCTCCCCCTTTTAAATAGCCACCGTTCATTCCTTAGCGTTGCGATGCATTTCCATTGTTTGGAATGTGGTAAGTTGTTGATTCTTTTCTTTTTTTATATATATATTTGGAGTGGTGTAACTTAGTTGTGAGTAAATAAATACAAAGATTTGGAAGTGTTATCATTTCCACACTTTTGAGTTCTGAGTCTATTAGGTATACATGAGGTTTGGAAGTATGCATAGCTTTATTTGTTAAGGAGAAGAGCAATGTGTGGTCCGTGCCGATGGTTCTTTCTGCGCATGCGTCACTTGAAACACAAACGACGTAATAAAAAAAAACGCTTCGGTAGTCGCATGGTCTAAGGCAGCGATTATTAACCGGGGGACCACGAAAGGTTTTTTTTGGAGAGCCTCGAAAAAATAATTTAAAAGGTTATTTGATTATTAATGAAGTCAATTATGTTAAATTTTACGTTTTGGAATAAAAGATTCGATGATCGTAAGTATGTAAGTACAGTAGACT
>CABFWB010004479.1:0-22079 GCA_902151455.1 Timema bartmani
ATCTGTGCCGGGACCGAGGATTGAACCCCGGACCCTCGGCACAGAAGTCTGACACCTTACCCCTAGACCACCAGGTCACCAGTAAAACTATTCTTTCAACAAAAACACAAGGGTGCGAAACTTAAGAACCATACTTTTTAGGTCATTTTTTTCATTATAAATCACGAAAATCACAAAATTAAGGAGCTAGTATACCTTAACTGTTCCATTTTAAGCCATTTCTTTCTTGAAATATCCAAAAGATTGATATAAGCCATAAGGTTTACATTATTCCAAACATTAAAACATGTGGAATCGATTTAAACCAAAAAGAAAATAAAACTTTTAAATTAAAAAGAGAAAGTTCCACTCACCTAAGCAACGTATATCTTTCGGCCGTTGTAGAACTATTTGGACACAATCCACTAAACCCCAAACATAATTTTTACTGTCTTTACGAAGTCGTAAAAACTGTCTATGACGACCAGAATTGACTTTATGTCATAGTAAATTTAACTTCAAACAAATAAACTTGTAGGCAATCACAAGTATTCATAATAACCAAATTATAGACGAAGTAAAACATAATATTTATGACGTCATTGAAATAACACAACTTTGTTAATTTATATTAATAATTATGACACTTATCCAACCCAGCTTAACCTAACCTTTCATGTGTAAATAAATTAAACTTAATATTATTATAGATAAAATAAACCATTCAATGTAATAATTAAACGTGGATGATATTTATAATACAATGACGTCATAGCCATTTTAGTGTGCATTGCATAAGTTCACGAGTATAACACAAAACATCATGGGATGTCACCCATCCAGTCCGCAGAATCAAAAGAAAGTCATACATCATCGTTAATAGGACTATTCATATTTCAAAAGGGCTTTGGGCAATGTGTTATCGAGTTTTATTTAAATATAGTATTTAATAAAATTGTAAAATTTGTTTAAAACTTAGTGTCATTCGATCCTATATACCGTACTACAGTGTGCATAACAAAGTGAATAAAATATCAACACATTGTACCATTTCAGTGAAAACTAGCCAAATGTGGGACGGTTAAGACGTAGGCCTACTAGACTAAAAAAATTGATACTACCCATACCCTCACAAGAATGTGGGGAATCCAATGATAAAAAATTCAAGATTTTTAAAAAACTTTTTTATAATTTAACTAACAATTCAAAACCTAATTCACCTTCATAGCCTCACGCAAGAACAAATATCGTTGAGAAATCTGTAGAAACTTGTACAAGTGAAGCATTAAATATATTATAGAGCTGATTAATCTGCAATAATCTTCTCCAGCAACCACACTTTGCTCTCTTTCGCAATAGACGATATTCTTGTAAATGGTTAACTGTACTTTTCTTATCTAGGCCTATCTGAAAATTCTCCTGCACATCCACTAGTGATTTTACATCCAGCAAACTCTCACAAGGCTCCATTAGAACCGAGCTGAAAGCGTGGTAAATATCTGAGCAGACACACCCTCTGGAAGTCATCTCCTGGAAGTCAAATATTAAAATAAAAATTATAAATTTTAAGGCTAAATAATGTATAGGCCCTAAATATATTATTAAGTGTCTTTCCATCCAATTTTAATCTAAACTCCAAATTACAGTACTTAGGTCCTACTGAGCTGACGTGATCTAACCTTGCTACCGTTCCATTCACTAATGGATTAGAATCACAATTAATAGGCCTATTCAGAAAATAAACTATTCGACTTTTATAGTAAAATATAAGACATCATATCTTAAGGGATCATGGCTCAAACAATATCTAGTGTAGTATGTTTACGTTTGGACTTGGGGTTTTATTGAGTTGTCTAAATGTTGAAAAAATAAAATAATTTCAAATGAATAGGCCTATAGTTATAGTATCATGGGATTCACCATTTCCTTTTGAGTAAAATTATAGGCCTGTATTAAATTTTTAATGATTTGGTATCTTAAGTAAATTACAGTGTATTGGGCCTAGGCCCCATATAATAAGGTGGTCAATGCATCATTACTAAACACGGCCATATAATAAGGTGCTCAACCCATCATTACCAAACATTTATACCTAATGAGAACACATTTTGATACAAGACAGGTCATAATTGCAAAACATTATTCAGTTGATAATTTAACTACAATAGCAACTCATTACACAATTATATTTAACAGAATGTTTCACCATTTTGGATAATATTGCAGGCAGCTCAAATTACAAAAATACACTAGGGGCCTAACACACATGTTTTAAAAACTCGTAATATTTTGTTATTCTAATGACAAGCTATCCCATCCTAACTTAACCTCATCGGTAGCCTACATCTTTTTGAAAAAGTTTTCTTATAATAAACTTGCTACCTACCAAAGATCACTAATCATAAACACATTAAAGTATTTGCCATACAAATATTATGATTATTGGCTTAATCTCTAAGACGATTGCCTAAGTTAACTCGTCTTTCCCTTGAGAAAGATGTATACTACATAACTTAGGTTCCAGAGCCATATGTCAAAATTTGTTGATAATACGCCTTATATAACAAGGTTTTGACTTTTTTCCTATGTTTCATCGCCAAATTATATCTGTTAATTCCTAGATAACAAAATATTCCACCCTTTAGAGTCCCTTTCAATTGTCACTTCCTTTGATGAGTTTGAGTTTCTAGCCACTTTCATTGTATTGCTCTTTTTCAAGTTTTTGCCCAATCTATATGTTTCCACTGCTCTTGCCTATTTGACTAATTCTATCTCCAAGTACTTTTCATTTATCTCCCATGTCATGACGTCTGAATATACCATCACCTTAAATTTCCTTGGGCTTCTGTGACCCTACACTTCAGCAATTATTTTGTCCATTGAAATACTGTTCAATCATAAATGGATCAGTTGATTTCCTCCTGTCAAGGTTTTGGGGCACTTTTATGGACAATCGATGACATTTATTGAACCCACTTCTAGTCTGTCTGCTAACTTATCTTCTTCTGCAGGAATTGCAGTTCTTCTACCATAGCTGACACTTTTTTTTTCCCCCTCTTCTTCCTTTGAAGTGATTTTTAACTTTACTTCTTGGTATTTTGTATTTATTTGCAGCACCTTTTATTGTACAGGTACCAGAACTGATTTCTTCTAAAGCATCTTGCAAATCTTTTTTGGTGTAACTAGTTCCCCTGTCAGTTTTTATTTTGTATTTTCTAACCATTTCTTTTTAAAGGAATTACATTTTTTTTGTTTTAAAAAGATGTATGTAAGAAATTAAAAATAAGAATTTGTTTAAGTATATTACCGTTTATTGATTTGAGTAGATTCATGGTGGGGAAATAACAATTTACATGTATACACATACATGTGTGTGCGCACACACACACACAGGCACACACACACACACAGGCACACACACACACACACACACACAGAGGATGTTTCAGGAGGAATATTAAATATTTTGGAAGGGTGCAGTATTGATTATTCTGAGGAAAAAAGTTAATATAAACATGAGTCAAATTCTCAATGGATGCAGATATATAGCTGTTTGAAACTGGTGCTGGTGCAATGAAGCTACTTTCACCCTTGATGGTACGAACATTACACGCAACTTGCATTGGTGATCTGACAAAAATCCACATGCCACTGTAGAAACAATTTTTCAACATAATTTTTCTCTACACATGGTGTGTGGTACGATCAACAGTCAGGTGATTGGGCCTGTTATGTTACAAAATCATTTTAAACGGCCCATTTATCTACAATCTGCAAAATGAACTTTCACTACTATTGGAGGAGATACTCTTAGCTACAAGGACAGTTATATGATCCTTCAGCATGATGGAGCTCTTGCGCATTACAGTCATCAGGTGACATAATATCTAAACCTAACCTTCCCCGAATGATGGATCGGCCGTGGATGGTCCCTGTCTTTTGCCATCAAGGTCTCCAGACCTCACTCACTTAGATTATGGTTTGTAGGAATAGATGAAAAGTGAAGTATACAAAGAATAGGTAAGTACAAGAGACGAATTGATTGCTCGGATTATGGATAGTACTGCTCTGATAAAAGAACGTCAAGACGACCTCAGAAGAACAACACATACTTTTACCACAAGAGTGCAAAGTGCATTGAGATTGGCAATGGGGTTTCTAAACATTTATTGTGAACTGTAAATTATATGTGTTTTATATTATCATTCAAACAGTCAATAAACACAAGCAAGTCATTTATCATTCTTTAATACCCATAATAATGACTTTTCAGGCCAGTTTCAAATAGCTGCAACTCAGCATCCATTGAGAATTGGATACATGTTTATATATAATTTTTTACTCAGAATAATTAAAACTACAGCCTCTCAAAAATTTCCTATTTCTCCTGTAACACACACACACACACACACACATATATATATATATATACATACACACACACACACACACACCCTGTGTTTTGTAATTCATGTGTGAAACTCAGAGAGGTTGTAGGGGGATACAAAAGGAGTGGATTGATGTAAGAGCAGCCTGGTGGCGGAATGTGAGAGAAGCCACAGGGGCAGGTCAGCAACATGCATCCCCGACCGCGCAATCAATCAAAAAATACCAGCAGCAGGCTGTGGCCGGTCCGATCCACGGACCTGACTCACATAGACTTCTTCTTATGGGTAGATGTAAAATCACTGGTTTATTAAATGTTTTGTGGGCTGTACTGTGGTCAGTGCAGAATACTTGATTGCACATATTCTAATGGATTGTGAAACAGTGCCAGGAATTTTTGAACAGATCCTGGCGAGCATGGTTTTGCCATTGAATGTGCTGCACACAATTTTAAACAACAGTTGTAATACTTATTTGCTGCTGTAAATAAAAGGTTGTGCGCATGTGGTTCAGACTTTCAGTCGAACATTCCTTGTTCACCACATTTGTAACAGGGTGTCATTACCATGAGCCTGTTGTGTTTCGCTGAGACCCCTAACACATACTGCCTACCTGCCCCTGTGACTTTTTTCACATTTTTTTTGGAGAGGNNNGGGGGGGGGGGGCAAAAAAGGATTTCCGCCACCATGTTTCTTACATCAATCCACCTCTTTTGTAATACCCTACTATCTCTCTTGAGTTTCGCACTTGAATTATGAAATATGGTGTACATAGACCATAGAAAAAAGACGATAAAAAAATCAATATTGTTCGCCATGGAAACTCATCTTTAAGAAGTGACCCCCAGGTAAAAATAAGTGTACTAATATTTTGTATGTGATTTTAAAATATCATTTAAGAAGAAATAAAAAAAAAATCAATTCAACAATCTCATGAAAACCTTCAGGTAGGTCATGTGGTCACATTTAATTTCTCAGTTTGTTCAAAGTGGTTTGCATAATCTTGATTCTAGTTTTGTTTTCTAGATGCTGGGTTACTATTGAGTAATTCTCTTGTAAGAGAAATACGTAACAACTTGGAATGGTGTGTTAAAAATGCATTTTCTGATTCTGACGACTACAACCTTGGCCGATGCATTCTTCATGCCACTGATATATCTTGCAATGATCTTGTTCAAGTTGGTATTTTTGTGCAGTCCTCATATTTCATTGAAGCCGTTTTTTAATTTTTATAATTATAGAAAAAATTGACAACCAACAAAATGCACTACTTTCAGTAATGTTTAACAGGGTTAAATAACTTAAATATTTCTTTATAAAATAGTTTGTATTCTATTTTAAAATACACCTGTTTATCGTTAGTGAATATATACAGCTGAAAAATATTTAGAAAATTTTAAATTGGACTTTATTTTAGTTAAAATATCCTTCTCTGAAAATGTATCTATAAAGTGTTTTGACAACTCAATTTTTCTGCGTCAAGATTACACTTAAAAAACTATAAGTTATAAGTGTGAACTATTAGCCAACATATTTTATAATACTCGGCTAATTTATATCACTAATTAAACTGTTAACTTTGGAGACTTGTGGTCTAGTAATTTTTTCTTTATGTCATCTTTCTGTGTTACCAACTGTTAAGGTCAAAGATAGACGGCATATTAAGTCACTTATGAACATCTTACAGGTCTCCTTTTATTGGTCTTTTAAAAATGTTGCATGGCTCATGTTAAAGCATAACACTTAATATGATAATATTGTAGGCCTACTCATAAAAAATACTTAAAATTATTTAAATCTATCAGCCTGTGTCATGAATGTAAGAGGTGTATTGAAATGTCAAAGATAGTTTGGATGTGGCCTTAATGAGAGTAATATTTATATTATTTCATATTTTACAGTTCTACCTCTTTTTAATCCACGCTGGCCAAATATTAATGCATGGAATATTTGAAATTATTTCATAACATCAACCTTTTTTATATCCATTACCGTCCACCCTATATAATTTGGGCAACAAAAATAAATACCCAACAGACCATGCACATATTCCTGAAATTGTAGACGATGATATAAAACTATTTATGGTTCATCATGGTCCTTGTAAACCAAAAGGACTTTTTCACAAAGATACAAAACAGAGTAATAGATGATTTTATACAATCTACTATGAAAAATCGACCAAGACTGGTCTTAAAATTGCTAGACAATGGCTTTGTTATTCTGTTATGAAAGATTTTGTGTACTGTGAAGCCTGTTGGTTATTTGCAGACGGAAGTTCATCATTCTACCACAGTAATTGGATCAATGGTGTTAGGGACTGGAAAGCCTATAGAAAAAATCCCTATCCATGAAACAAGCACTTTTCACCTTCAGGATTGTATTGCCTTTAAAAAGTGGGGAAAAAAAACAGAAAAATTGATTCTAGACTTAACATAGAAACTGAAAAAGAAACAAATAAGTGGTATAAAATACTCCATCGTATAGTAAATGTAACTCTTACCCTAGCTTCATGTAATCTTTCATTGAGAGGCCATAGGTAGGAGCTTAGAAAGCCTAAGAGTGGAAACTTTATAGCTTTAATAGAACTTTTTGCCAAGTATGATCCTGTAATGCAAGAACTCATAAGTGAGAAGAAGGGTTCTCAAAAGTATCTTAGTCCAACAATCCAGTATGAATTAATTCAGGTATTAACCCAAAAAGTTGAATCTGAAATATAGACAGAGATAAAATAAAGTCTGCAGAATTTTTTTCTGTAATAATGGACACTACTCAAAATATTTCAAGAATAGATCAGTTATCCCAAGTGTTTAGGTATGTAACATTTCAAAAGATTCATCCGGAAAGCCCACCAAGATAAAAAATAAATGAGAGGTTTTGGGTTTCACAGAGGTTCAAGATCAAAGTGCAAGTGGACTAGAAGAATTAATTTTGAAAGTAATTGAAGAGAAGATACTGTCATTGTTAAAGTGTAGGGGTCAGGACTAAGATGGTGAGTGCAGTTACCATGTCAGGTGTGTACACTGGTGTGAAGACAAAGAATTGAGAAAACAAATGAAAAATGCAAAGTATGTTCATTGTGCTGCACACAATCTAAATTTTGTACTGAATGATGCAATGTCAGATGTTCTTGAAAATATCATTTTTTATGGTATTGTCAAACAAGTGTATGTGTTTATTAGTGGAAGTATTAATAGGTGGAAGCTATTGTCATCGTTTGTTACTCTAAAAAAACTTTGTTCAACAAGTTGATCTTCAAGGGTTGATTCTGTGAAAGCATTGAGATACTCATTTGTTGAAGTCATGCATACAAAAGTTCTTGAAACACTTAATTTGATTTCAAACCTTCTCCAGAGAAAGGAATTTGATCTTTTTGAGGCATCAAATCTTTTAGAAAGTGCAACTGTAAGACCTAAGGTTAGAAATAACTTCGCCGGTATGAAATTGTCTGCCATTACCTTTGCAAGTGAGTGGGGCATTGATTGCCAGTTTCTAAGCAAACGAATCAGGAACGTAAAGAAACACTTTGACAAGCTCACAGAAGATGAAAGATTGACAGACCCAAAGAAAAATTTTCAAGTCTCAGTATTCATTTGTACATTGGACATAGTTACCAGTCATATAAAAATAATATTTCAAAGTATGCAATTAATAAGCAGTTTGTTTACAGTGCTTACACTAAGTTTTTTGCTAACAGCAACAGATGAGGATGTGACTGATAAATCATCCATCTTGGTTAAGGAGTACGAAGAAGATCTTAGTGATAATTTAACCTTTGAGGTAAACAATTTTAGAGCAGCTTTGAAAAGTGAAATTGATAAAAATGGTCAATACAACAGCTAGCTGATCTATTGTTTCTTGAGCATTACACTTTGGCATCAAGCTTGAGAGACTTGTGTATTGCTTTTCTTTTGTTTTTTACTCTTCCAATTAATGTTTTTACAGCTGAAAGATCCTTTTCGAAGTAGAAGTTAATAAAAAGCTATTTAAGAAGTACCATGAGTCAACAAAGACTTAATGCCCTCATTGTATTAAGTATTGACTGTGAAAAAGCACATGGACTCAACCTACATGAAGTAATTACATAATTTGCCTCTCAAAAAGCCAGAAGGGAAAAGCGCCTGCTCAGCTTGACTTAACTCAATATTAAAAAATGTTAAATGGCTATTTATTAATAATACATGTAATTTTCAGTTTCTAGAGAAAAATAGTAATTGTTTCATTTTTCATATTTCTAACTTGATTTTTTATTTTGATTCCTACTCCAACCCCTTGATTACGTTAACTAAAATCGCTCAAATAGTAAATTGGACAGGGGGACATAAATGTTTCTGGTGGGGGTGCTCAGTTAAAGAAAGTTACACTGTTATAATCAATGTATTTTTTTTTCAGGGTAAAAGACTCAGCACTTATATTTTGCCTTTAAACTTCAATCCACGGGACATCCAAACTGTTGCTAGAAGTGTGGAATTTGAGTCAGCTTTGACGTTATATCCTGTTTCACAGCCTGCACTATTCAACCATTTAAATGCTTATTTCTCCAAGGTAGGAGATATTTATAATCTTAACACAAATATTCTGACTTGTGTGGAAAGATTAGGCAAGTATTTGGCTGGCAGGCATATAACTATGACTCAATATACCTGCATACAAGCCTAATTTCTCCTTTATGGTTTTGATTCTTTCTTCATGTGGACCTTAGTGTGTTCCTGAATGAATAATCACCCATAACCCCCTTTCTGGCAAGTTCAGAGTTTTTTTTGTGGTTCACCTCCCCACTTCTTTTCTTTTACAAACACATCATTATAATTTAACTTAGCGTCATTTTTCTTAACTTTTTAACAAAATCTACATTAAAAAATAAAATGGTTTATGGCTGTACAATTTTTCCTTGACAAAAATATTTTCTACACTTAAAGATACAAAGAAAAAAATCTGGCATAAATTTGCACAAGATATTGAAAGGATAAACAAAGTAGATTCCTAATCAAATGTACACTTCATTTACCCTGAAAGGTAAGCTACATCATAGTGTAATTTATCAAGGTCAAGCTGGCTGGCTACCTGTAAGGTAGACTATATGTAAATGCAAGTAAAAAGTATTCTTCTAAAACAAATATCTTGAGTAATAAATCATGTTCAATTTTGACTTCTTATTTATATTGATTTTTTTAAGGCTACAGCCAGGCTTGCGACCTGGTCGCCGCGACCAGGACGCCGCGACCAGGACGCTGCGACCAGGTCGCGGGGAATGCTTTTTGTTGTTACCGGCCACGCTTGCGACCTGGTCGCCGCGTTTTATGACCAGATGTTATCATGGCACCAAGGCGTGAAGATGTGTTACTAGCCATAGTAGTATCTAATATTAATAATATAATTCAATGTAAATGAAATCAATTAAAAATTGGTAAAAAATTGAAATGTATATGGGTCATAAAACTAATAGGTGAAATATAACATGATTACAATGTATGTATCCTGTCTGAGGTCAATGGACATTATAGGACAATATACTGATTGTATCTTGAAAAAATATAAACATAGGTCAAATTACACATTAAAAGATACACACTAAAATATGTAAGTCAATTCATATACACAAACAACATATTAAAAAATTTTAACTAATAATATACGAATTATAATAAAAACTGAGTATTGACAATTATTGACCAATATAAAAATGTTATAATGAATATTTACGACAGAGAAGGAAATGTCTTAGCTAAGGTAGTTTTTGATTAATTAAATTGAATTCTATTCTTATCTTGTGTTGGAATTTCCTTGTTCCTTATTTAGCTGAGTGTGATTCAGCCACAAAATCTCGACATGTTTCATCGCATCGTCGGCGCCATCTTCAGGACTGTATTGAAGAGAAAAATTCACACCATAACTTATGTGAATACAATCTATAATGCTAAAAATAAATCTTACTAATAAACTACAGACGACCATGCTTTATCATGACTAAACAAAAGAAAGGCTAATTAGTATTCATGAATTTACATTATTACAGTCTTTCCTTGTAACATTTACTTGCATTCATGCAACATTAATTCTTATACCGTATTCATTACCTTAATAATGTTGATGTTGATGTGTACTTTGGTCTAACGAACCTACAGATTTTCACAAACTCTCCATTAGTTGAATGCTAAAAGGGTGTGTTTATAGTACACACATACTTGCTAACCTGTTGAATAATGTGGTTTTCACATATCTGTTAATCAACTAGATATCTATCCTTTGGAAGTTTCAGCACAAATTTTATAGTGGCTTTTTACTCCATTAAAACAGTTTCATCTGTGTTAGGAAATAAAAAACAATAATTGTACATCTTAATCCTATTTTTTTTCCCCAAAAAGAATTAAAGATCACAAAACTTGAATTTTTATTATTTTTATCATATCAAATAAATACAGAAATAAATCACGTCTTCTCTGGCTTTTACCATTAGTTTACTGACAAGCATTAACATAGTTACATTCTTACACAGAAATCTTTGGATACAATTTCTAAACAAATTAAATTAGGTCTACCTCATTCGTAAGAAATATTGATTTACAGAAATATAATTTATAGTAAATTTTGACTGACAAAAATAGTTTTGTAGATACCAATTTTGACTAAGAGTTTTCACTGTAAAAGATAATATTTAAAAATCAGCTACAGTCCATTAAATAAAATATAATTATTTAATTTCTCCATACACATACCCTATCAAATAATGTTTTAGTCGCAGTATAATGGTTTGTGGATTGTTTTAAATACTTTATTGCATGTTTGAGTTGATCCTTGGGACAACTGGACATATTTATTGGCAATCTGTAAATATTTGAGGAATATCTTGCATTTTATTTTTGCTCTTTTGGTACTAGACCGTTTGACACTACTATTGCAGAGTGTTTACATGTTATAAAAATCATTAATATCATGAGATTAATTTGGGGTCATGATTGACATGAAAATTTAATCAATTAACTTGAATATTACAAGGCAAGAACAATATACTAGTAAAAATAATATTTTAATATTTTTTCTACATACACTATACCTTGAAATGTGGCAGTCATTTCTTGACAGATTACGCTATGGCTTATTTTATAAGCTACTCCATAGTTGAAACATGAAAGGTAAGCTTGCTACCTTTCTGAATGAACATAGTGTACATATATTCTGTGATTATTATATTCATAAATCAGAAACTCAAATAAATCAGAATTGTAGATTATCTTAATGTTAGTCATTTTGAGGAAATATGCAATATAATTTATTACTTTAATTTTATAATTGAGCTGTAAGTAGTTGTCTACAAGTATTGAAAAAAAATCATTAATACTGGTTTGTTTGAATCTGTGATCACATTGATTTCAATGATATAATCACATTTAAAATGGAAAGCGAAAACATAATTTAAACACTCTTAAGCCCAAATCCTAGTCAGTATACCTGAGCAAGCACTGACTGAATTTGCTATGTAATGTAGAACCAATTTTAAATAAAGAAAACTACTAAAGTATGTTAATTATTGTCTAAAGGGTACTTTCTTTTATAAAAACATTCTTTTATTAAAACCAAATTGGTCTGTTTATATTTTGTATTATCTACTTATGATTAAAATAAAGAAATTTAATGTACTCACATTTGCCCTCTTTGTTTTAAAAACGTTTTTAATAAATGACAAAGATACTTTCACTTAATTGTTTTAAAAATTTCATATTAAATTACATGGAAATCCTTTATTTATTTTCCTAATTTGGCCTATAACCTTATTATTGTTCATATTTTACAGAATTCATTGATATTTTGTAAATGTCAGGAAGTGACCATTTGTATCAGAGAATTATTATAAAATAAAAATTAATCTATTAATAAACTCTAAAATCATATTGTTGATAAACTTGATTAAGCCAATTGATAAAACAACTTCATTCACATCATTTAATATCCTATAAGTTGATATAAGTAATTTAGTGTTATAACGATGCCCCTTTTGTTACGCCTCGCTTGGGCGCTAATTATAACGATGCCACGGGATTGGGCGCCAATTATAACGTCCTTCGTGGTTGCCTATTTATGACGTCCCTCGTTGTGCGCCAATTATAACGACTCACGTTGTGTGCCATTTGTGATGCCCCTTAGTTGTGCGCCAATTGTAATGCTACGGTTTATTTGGATATAACTGACCCGCGATTGGACACCATTTGTTACGTCTTCCAACTTACACCTCCTGTCATAGTCTTCACTTGGGCGCCATCTTTCGTACCCACCTCCGTACACCTTGTCGTGAGCCCCATGTTACGACACCAATTGTTATGATACTGAATGTTTGGATATAATAAATGATACTTATATGAAATAAAGTTTTAGCTATTTATTCAATTATTTCAGTCTTGCTAAAGATGTAAAAAGTATGATCATGATTACTTATCACATCACAGTTTTGTAAATGTTTATGATTTAAAACATCCGCATATATTTAAATTAAGTCTACACTTTATATATACTGAATTACGTTACTTATTTCAAAAAAATAACTTAAAAGTTGTTTAATTAACCTGTTGCGCGTTTAACATTCGCACACTTCAAAAACACGTCCGCTCCGAACGAAGGATGGTATCGAAGAACCAAAGCGGATACTGATTTTTGAATCGCAGTCCTATGGACTATAAGAACATTCGACTGGAAGCTTCGAGAGCAGGAAACCGTCAGTAAAATCCTCCACGTCAGCCGACTGCATTAACGCACAGAAGTTAGTTACACTGGCTGATGCCTTCTACTTTCAGGGCGTTAACTCAACGACAAAAAATAGCTAGTACTTAGTTAGAATCTGGTGATTTACTATAAATGAACCTATTTCATGCCTGAAGTAATATAATATAAAATTCAAATAAAAGCAACTTATGTTTAATATATAAAATGAATAGGAGAATATTGTCAAAGCTCTCAAATATCTTTTAGGGTCAAATCAAGATCGTTACAGTGTGTCATTTTGTTCTTATACCTCTGTGTAACTTATTTCTCCTAAATATCAATATTTTATTTATGTATGTATATTATTGACTTTTTTGTTGAAATTAATTTAATCATCCAAAATTATCTCTTCTCATATCTATCTCATATCTCTTCTCATATCTATAAGTGTATCTTCATAATTCGGTCAGGCTGAATCTACATTAGTGTTTAAAATGTTGTGTTTAATAAGCTCTTGTTGAAGGCATCTTCATGTAAACAAAAAAATCCCACCAGTACAGTCATAGAAAAAAATACTTTGCAGATCAGATGTGTATTTGTATTCAAACTATGTTAAATGTGTTACAGAAATGCTATGTAACAAGAATGCTTTTCATATTGATTATTATGATACATGCCTAAAAAAATGTTGATTCAGTTACTATTTAATTACAATAAATTTAAACTATTATAATAAATATACTACTTTACTTTACATCAATTTGTGTTTCCAGCCTCTGGCCTGGGTCTATTTTTTACTAAGTCATAGATTTTCCACTACCAGCTTTCATAGCTTCATATGCCTTATAATCTATCTTAAGACTATTACAGGCACAACATCCAGTCCCTGACCGTCAATTTATCAATGTGAAAGGGTAGACCCATATTTTCATCAATTATAAATTTTCGTCCATGCCGGGAATCAAATCTGGGAGCCTTACCTCAGTAGGCAGACATGCTACCGACTGAGCTAAGGTGTCAGGCTATATTAAATATACTACTATTCTCACCCATATCATTCTTTTCAGGAGGCGAATGGCTTCCTTTATTAGCATATATTTCTTTTTCAATCTAATACCAACATTTCTGTTTCTTATTTTGATTTATATATTATTTTGATTTAACATTATAGATTAATTAACTTTTCTCAATAGCAATGATAAATTTTTCATACCAAACATGATTTTCTTTCTATCCAAACTGTCAACATTGTTCTAAACACTCATGTAGTTTACCCAGTAATGTCTCATCCAAACAAGCTCTAGCACCCCCCACATTTATATATACATTTTATTTTAATTAGCACAGTTAACTATCCTAAAGGTTATATATTAACATTATTAAGATTTTGTCATTTTAATGGACAGAAATTGTGTTGTTTTGAATGGAAGGATTGCCTTGGCAAGCACCGCAACTCACTTTGAACTTCTTGTATAGGTGTGCATTGCCAAAGTAGAAGAGGGGAGTAAAGGAAATGCCTGAGCGCTCCTGTGGGATTGGTGTGTTACAGATACAGTCACCAGCCACAGTCTAAATTGTAACTAAATCGTTTGACTAGTATCTTAGTTTTGAATTCATTCTCTATTCCTTATGTTTATCTGTTTATATAGTTAATGCTGAAATGAAGACTTAAACTTAAATGTTATTAATTTATTAACATAATATTTTCTCAGTTAAATTTCATTGTATTATTATTATTATTAGCACCGCGTCTTACTACCCGTTCGGGTTATACGCACTTACGTTAATGTGCAATAGTAGGGTGATTGTGAGATGAAATGGAGGACCAACAGTTTAACGTGGAATCCGAACCACAGTGGAGGCCTGACATTCCTCACATTCACAAGTTGTGATTAATACACATCTTGTCAGAGGTGAAGGAAGGGTTTGACAATCAGATAAATCTGTGCCGGGACCGAGGATTGAACCCCGGACCCCCAGCACAGAAGTCTGACACCTTACTCCTAGACCACCAGGTCACCCAATTTCATTGTAGAAATTGAAAATACAGAGGACAGACTCTTACCATTGCAGCCAAAAATTTAAATGCATCTAGTAATAATCATGATGTTTAAAAAATGTACTAAAATGTTATATCATAGTATTTGTTTTGTATTCATAAAATAGATTTTTTTTAACAACCATGATTGTTTCCAAGCTTTTGTCTGGCTCAATTTTTTATTCAAGCCTTATATTTCCAATACTGGCTTGCTGGGCCTGTTGTAGCTTCAAATGCCTTTGAAGACTGTAAGATAATTGCTATGCGACAGTTGGTAACACTAAACCGACATTACTTTATTATAATGTTCTGTGACCTCGACAAGAGGCATTCTGTCAAGTGATTTCATACTGTACATTACATATTTATTGATACTGAACTGTGTTGTTTTGTATTTATTTAATAAACCATATAACAAAGACTAGGACAGGCACAACATCCAGTCCCCAGCCATTAATTCATCACTGTGAAAGGGTAAACCCACATTTCACCAGTGATAACTATTTTGGTCATGCCAGGAATCAAACCCAGGACCCTGAGCTCAGTAGACAAACACGCTACCAACTGAGCTAGGGTGTCTGATAATAAAGTAGATGTATATTTTAAAATATAAAGAGCCTCTAAATTGCAATCAGCAGATTTTTATATTTTGCATTTAACTTATAATCTAATATTTGTGATAAAAAAGAAGCATTGACTCTAATTTCTTAATTAGATTAATTATGTGTTTATTTACTGCTTGATGATATATTTATGATAGATAAATATTGCTGTAGATAACACACACCAGTGGTTTCGTGGTCTAACAGATCACTCTAGTTTTAAACTGGATTGCCAATGATGGGAAGATCAGAGCTATAGTCCTTGTCATTTGTACCAAGTGTGTTATTCCTAAATGGTTACCTACTCTGCCTCCACTCAAATGCGGGTAAATTTTCTTTAAAACTCTTCCTTTTTTAGCCCTATTTAATTAGCATAATTAATGTACTCCTATAACCCGAATGGGTACTAAGTTAAGACTTGATGAAATAAAAAATTGTCGATATTTTGGTGTAATTTTATAGATCAAAATACTTCTATGTGGTTTATTTTTTACAATAAATTACAGTATGCTATTATTTATTATTATTATGAAACTGTTATACTATTTCTACTGCAGTTCACAAATAAAACAAAATCAGTCTAACTTTACATAAATATACAAAATAAACATAAATAATAAGCTTAAACAAAGAGAAGTTTAAACTTATTACTCTCTTAAAAGATTTATTTTAAATTTTTATATTTTGTTGAATGATTATTTGGTCAAGAAATCTTATAAATTACTTAATTTTAGTAAATATGTTTGATTATAAAATGGTCAAAGAAAACTTCATTTAAATCCTCTTATTTTATATAGATCTGAAGAACCCCTCTTTCTTCCCCCGGTCCTACCTTAGTACCCTTCTCCCCATACCTACCCCTTTCATCACCACCCCATGTTCAAACTCACAGGCCAACACTGAATCTACCTCTAAATATATAAGTCATTGGGGAGCATTGCTGGTGTGTTCTACCCTGGGTACGTTAAACATCACATACAGTGTTGGACACACTATCGAGTTACGGATTATTCTGCATCACGATGGGCGCCATTTATCATGCTATGGTTTAATATTGGTATTTATAGACCCATGATCAAGCCCCAATTAAAATGATACGGTTTAATATTGGTATCTATAGCCCCATGATCGAGTACCAATTAAAATTGTTACCGTTTAATTAGCTGATATTTGCCCCGTGATCGAGCACTAATTAAAGTAGTACAGATTGCAATCGTGATAATTCCCTGTGATTGAACACTATCAATAACAATACTAAGTAAACAAGACATTTGATGTTGCACACGATTTATTAAGATGATTTCATCTTCGGCACTGAAGATATAATATTAACTGAAACAATATTTGTTAATTTGACTCTTTAACATATCACTGTGTATGGATTTAAGTTAGTGGCACTGTGTGTATTCATACACACAAGCAGCTTATATATGACCTATTCCTTGCATCTTGGACCCCATGTCACCAGTGTCAAAACCCACTAATAGAAAGACTCCTGGGAATATGATGTTGTGAAGGCTGGCTTCCTATTGGGTATAGGGATCCAGCATCATAAGATCGTTTCAATAATACGGAGTTGATTTTTTAAAGAAAAAAAGTTTTAAAACGTTGTGTATTGACATTACTTCTAAAAGCGCGTGATTCTCCATGGATGAAGTTTTAAAAGGAAACATTACATACATTACTTTTAAGAAAAATTACACTTCATCCATGACTTTTAAATATATGAGAGGGGTCCAAAACAGTATCATTACAACACCTGGAGTAAAACATGCTAGCATTTCCCACGACCATCTATATTGGTGCATATTTCAAATGTATCTGACCCATGTTCTCGTGTTGCCTGCAGTGTGTCAAATGCAACATTTTAGATACTTGGCTAATGTAGATTCAGCCTTTTTAAACAAATGTTTTTAATCTCAATAAAACAAAATTTAATAATTACCTATTTCATTCAAATATATTTTTTCAGTAGTTAATTTGTTTTACTTAACAAGGGCAAAATAATTTCACCAATTCTATTAAAGGTTTTTTTTAAGTGCAATATTATTTTAATATCTGATAGCTGTAAAACCATTACAAAATATACGTTACTTGAGCCATATCAAAACGGCATAAAATTTGGGTCAAGTATTTAAATGGTTTATTTAGGAACTAACTTATATGTAGCATAATAAATATGAAATAAATATAAGGTCATAGTTGAGAATATTATGGCATGACTTAGAGAGGTTTAGTTTTGAATTTGTCCATGTAGTTTCACATTTTCTATCCTGGCTTACCTTGTGCACATTCTCTTAATTAACCTTCTAATATCTACCATCTTAAGAAGTCATGAATAGTTTGATAATTTTTCCAGCTTTTGCAGTTACATGCTATACGGGAAATATCAGAATTACGGCACTTCATCATCAATACATCCTCAACAACATTTGGTGGACATTCGGCTATCACTTGGCCAATAGGTATTCTCACTCATTTTTATGACATTTTCTCACATTGATGATCAAGAATAAGTATTAAGACCATTTTACATAATAAACTAATATATGAAAGTGATTTCAAGTAATAGTTAAGTAAAGTAATTGAATTTAAGTATCTTTAATTCATTATTAAATTAATCTATTCACCATGCTAAAAAAAAAGGTTGCACAGAGGATGCATGTACCATTTTAAATTTAGCTTGAAAGACTTGCTACATATCTTTTATTCAACTTTTTTATTTATTATCATATTAGATTAGACTGGCGATGATGGGGAGATCATCTTTCGATCTCGGTTGGGTGTAATGAGAGTGATTTTTCCAAAATTGTTTTTCACTTTCCCTCCACACAAATGCGGGTATATTTTCTCTAAATCCAACCTTCCTCATCCCTAAATTATCAAAGTAATTATTATATATGCATATAATATGAAAAGGTAGGGAAGACCTGGTGCTGTTAAATTAATTAAATTAAAGTGTTTTAGGTGTACTTTGTTTGGAAAGTCTTGTCTTCAATAATATTTCAAACTTCTAATGTTGATCGGCATCTTGCCCATAACTTTTAGGTTTATTAAAAGTTTGTTTATTTCTGAAACATCACATGTATTCACTTAGGACATTGTAATTGTGTTGCTAGGTAACTACCCGGGCACTGAACCCACAACAAGATTTGATGTTCTTCGTTGGGATTACTTTGATCAAAAACATATATATCTTAATTCAGATTTCAGTAGAAAGAAAGAACTTCAGGGAGCCACTAAACTAGCCATTGAGGTATTTTTTTTATTGTCTATGTATGGATGGAGGTGGTGTGATTTTTTTATATTTTTTTGCGGGTTTTAATATGAATTATATATTTTGATGTATAATTTTATCCTAACATAATTTATATATGGACTTGATAATGTGAATATAATATAATTTGCTTGATGTTGTTTGAGGTGCTTCAACATTTTAGTTAATAAACAAACAAAGTTTATTAATATACCACAAAGGTTTTAAAACAAAGGTGTTGAGTTTGGACTTAATGAGAACAACATGCTAAAATAATCTCTCTAAGTGTACAACATGTGGGTTTTCTTTATTCCAAATATTATTATTTTGGCTATTGGTGTGTACACTAAGATGAAATCATCTGAAAAACAAGTGGGTCATCACATTTATTTTTATTATGAATGGAATGGAAGAATAACTTGAAATTCCTAATTCGTGCAGCAGCAGATTGCTGTTTTAAGTTCATTAACAGCTTAATTGAAGTATGGATACAATTAAAGATGTTAGAGGATTCTGTTGCAGAACATAATGACAGACCTCTTTGTTGGGAAAGATTTCTTATTAATCTGAGTGGGAATCACAGAATACTTTATTGATATTAACAGTGTAATATATTCACAAATACTGCTAATTTCATAAAATATCATCAAAATACTGTGAATTTTTGTTTTGCAAGAAACAATACTGTCTTGAATGGATTAATGAAAACATCCTGAAATCCTCAAATCTGATCAGAAATTAACTGTCAACCATGAATAGGCCTTTCTCCAGTGAAACATATAATCCCCCCCTTCGTTTGCCAAAACAGTAACTCTGTCTAAGATAGCAATGTCATTTTGACTTAACAGGTCTCAACCTGATTACCCACTGCAACATGTGGAAGGGGAATCAAGTTTGTTGAAGTCATTACACATCCATTGATACAATAAATCTAAGGTGTTATTACACTTTGCAACCTAAACCATTTCAAAGGTCAGCTTTGTATTTGCACACATTTCATCATCGAATCTCAAAGTTATTTTAAATATATTTAAGGTGCCCTCATTGGTGGTCCTATGGTCTGTTGCATCACTTTAGTGTTATGAATTGCTGGTGATGGGGAGATTGGGGGTTGAATCTCAGTCTAGTTTACTTAAGGTGGATTTGGCTAAATGGTTTATCACTTTTACTCCACACAAATGTGGGTACACTTTCTATAAAATACTAACTTCCTCATCCCCCTCCCATTTGCATAATTACTGTATGCATATTAGATGAAAAAGTACTAACACATGGTGGAAAATATGTATAACTTATCAATGGGATGCTCAAATCTTATAGTATTTGAGAGATATAAGATATGTAAAGATTTCAAAAAAGTATCTCAAATACAGGTATGAAGATCTTAACTTCAAATAACAATGTTAAGCAATTGTTAAAAGGAATTAAATAGATTTCTGTAAATTATAGGGTAACCAAATCATAAAAAAAAGGACAAAACTCTATTAATCTAATTAACTTAGTAAAAAAATGTGTTCATTTAGGTGTTAATGATGTAATAGACATGACAAACAAAATAGCATCTAACCGTGACACCAAGCCTTAAACAACATTTCTCAAATTCAATTTGGAATATTTTGACATTAAAACTATTTTTTTTAAAGGTTCGAATTTGGATTTGAGATTCAAAATATGTTTTAAGATTTGGATTCGAGAAATATAGGATTCAATCCATCTGACATGTTACTCAGTCTTCATTCTAATGTAACTTAAAAATTATCTGAAAAAAATAAACTGCTATATTTGCTATACCATTTAGTTGTACAACATTTTAACAGTACACTTTTCTGTTGGTTTCATTATCTTTGGAATGGCTGTTTATGTCGTTCTTATTATTGTTGTCATTGTTAGTTTTTAATGGTATTTTTATTATTATTATTTTTGTCAGGTGATTTTAAACTCGACCATATCCTATATTGAAACAAAACATCAAGGTCAATACCAATTTCAAAGACTTTTAAATGGCTATCGTCGATTTGACCCATCCAGAGGATTAAATTACAAATTGGATTTTGAGCTCATTAATGTATTGAATTCCAAAGTTGTACACAAGAGGTGGGTTATTAATTTAATACTTTTTATTTTTCAGTTCACTTCATCATTTTATACGAGCAAGACAAAACTATTGAATAAGTATTTTTTTAAATTTATATAATTCTCTTGCAAATCATAGTTACAATTTGGGTGTTTTTTATAAGCTCACTTATAGTTACTTAACATGAAAAATAGATTTGATAAACTTTTTTATTAAAGTTTTGAATCCAAAATATAGTTTGGACAATACATTTTCTAAGATACATTCTTTTTAAGTGTGTTGATTCTACAAATTTTCTTTTCCTTATTTTACTTTAAAATTTTATGACTTCTTATTTATGACCTCTTGTGTTTTGTGGCTTTGAGATTATAAAGCCTATTTAAAGTTTGGATTTACAAAGATTAATACTAATACCACTTTTATTAAATTATATGTGTGTGGCTACCACAAAAATAAAGCTAGACAATGTTAAATATAAATTTTAGAGACTTAGCATTAAATAATTCTTTAGAAAAATCTTTAAACTGAATTCAATTTGGACAAAGTTGAAAATCACAACAAAAAAAAATTATTATACTAATAATAATTATTTTGTTGTATTTAATCAAACAAAATATCATATTAAATTTTACACATCTGAGCAAAGTTTGATTAGATGGAAGAAAGTGATGCTCTACAATTAAATATATATGAAATGGGAATCTTGGGGGATGGTTGGTTATAATTTACTGAAATCAGCCTTAACTGAGTCATATTAAAATAAATTGTAAAATTACACCTGGACACTGGAATCGATCCCGAGACCTTTGGCTTAGGTTGCCAATCTATACCACTGCATTATCCAAGGATCATTGCATGCTCAGGACCATTCTTCACTCATATTTTAAGGCAGAGACTGTGATGAATGCGTGGATATCATAGACTATTAAGTGATAGGGCCCGAATGTTGATGATGTAAAAAATTTTAAATATGCACTTTAAAATGCTTAAAAATGACTTTAATAAATTACCTAAAACTTAAGAAAATGCATCATAAAATGAAAAAAAAAAA
>CABFWB010004479.1:22186-48866 GCA_902151455.1 Timema bartmani
AAAAAAAAAAGATCTTACAATGAATGTTTAAAAAAAATCTTCAGAAAATAGGCACAAACTAATAAATGTTCATTTAATTCACCTTAGTCTGAGTTGCACTGGACTACAAATGTCATTCTCAGGTTGTCGAAAGTGAAGCATCTAGAGTTATCTGCCAGCAAGTTTTCATACCTCAAAAATCTGTGTTCTACATCAACTGATGTGGTCAGAGCGTAATTGAAGGGGGGTAAATTGTTGGTTGTTAAATCCTCCTCAATCCCATCCATGGAATATTTATTACCACAGAGTATATCGAGATTTGACACAAAGTTTTATACCCGGTATTCTTGTCCAGCACTTTTTTCAGTTTACATGCAATAGCTGTAGCAATTTTTCCACGGGTGTTGTTAACATCAGTCTCCATCTGTTTGACTAGTGAAATGGACTCTACCATTGCCTCACCCCTTTTTTCCAGTGATGTGATAGTTGTCGACAATAATGCAAAGTTTGACTTAATAAATGCTAAACTGCCCTCCATGTTTGGCTCAGAGAATATATCTTGATCGATTTGTATTGAAGCAGCTTCTTCACAGTCAAAACTCTGTACTATTTGTTTCACTACCTGGAAATGTTCACAATAATACAAGCATGCATTTAACCATGTGTCCTAGTGTGTGATGATAGGTTGTGGTGGTAACGGGATGTCCGGTGCTTCTGCTTTGAAATGTGCAACTTGTGAGGGTGCTTTTAAGAAAACATTTTTAACGTTCACAAGCCTGTCTACATTGGGATAATTTGCTCGCACTTCTTCACAAACTCTATGTAGACCATGTGCTAGGCACGTGACATTTACCATTTTAGAGTAAAGTGACTTCAATGAATTATCTGCTCGTACTATATATGGTGCTGCATCACTTAAAAATAAAAGAACATTGTCATGTTTTATGCCCTCAAGCCACAGAAGAAACATAGCACTGTCAAACATTTTAGATATTGTCAAGTAATTGGCCTTTTCTAATACTTCACTGGTCAAAACAAAATTCACCTGGTCTATCCAATTCTAATGTTCCAGTCACAACATTGGCTACATAGCGCCCCACAGCGTCAGTGGTCTCATCGATAAAAACCCATCGCTTCTTCCTGCTAGTACCACACTTTATTTTATTTAAAGTTTCTTTGTAGCACTGTGGTATTTTTCCAAAAATGCACATAATTTTGGATTAGAGAGTTTATATAGTGGAATGTTTGCTGACACTAACACGTCACACAATTATTTACCAAACTGTGAGGACTTGGTGGATGTTGAAGCAACTGAAGGTAGCAAGCGTTGAACTGCTACTTTCTTTGATGCACGCTCAAGAGCATGTACACGCTTCTCACGACTAATATGCTGTGTCACAGTAAACCGTCTTTCAGCTTATACTTTGGTTTCACACAACTTACAATATAGTATGCTTCCATCAGTAGAAAACACACTATCACCAAACTCAGGTACTATTTGTCAAATGAACTGACACACTAGGTTTAATTTTAGGCATTTTCAAACTGATGCTAAAACGCTACAGTGTACTGCATGCCACAGAACAACTACACCAACTGCATGCTGTGAACTATTCATAGAAAAATCACGCCTTTCCCTTCCCCTTCCACCCTAACAGCTATATGCACCAGAGAAGTGCTTGTGGCTCAAGGTAACATTCCAGACATAACATTCTGCAAATAACTAACTTCCAGCAAAAGCGAGTGTAGGCCTGTCTTTGTATAGACAACTAACCTTCAGCAAAATAATATGATGTTGAAATGTTTCATTTCAGTAGGCCTATTTTGAAATAAGTGTTTTTTTATAAAATACAAATTAAGGCTTGGAGACGTAATTTCATAAAATAATATGGCAACATGACAAAATGACCTAAAATGACAAATTTCTTTAAGAAATGACCGAATAATTCTCCAAAATCAAAAGAAAATGCCACTAAAATTAAAAAACAGCAAAAAATGCCCAAAAAAAAGCAAAATAAAAAAGATATAGTGTAAGCGTGTTGTCTTGAACAGAGTTGATTTATATTGGAGCATCGCACTAGACCGCTCAGCAAAAAGATGACATTTCATCAACATCCTAGCCTTAGTGATAGCACTTAATAGACGATGATATCCACACATCCATCACAGTCTTTATCTTAAGGTGGGGATGCGGGGAATGCGAGAAATGGTAATGTTTTTGCAGCTTTTATAGCAAAATTTTTTTGGTCAAAATAAATCAAATATTGCTTCTATACTAACATAGTTTAATTTTCTTCACATGATGATGGTTGAATATCTGTCAAGGGTGTCCTGGAATTTCATAAAAACTTTCTCTTTTCATTTAAAAAGGTTTTTAGATAATTCCGACGCTCATGACAGATATTCAACAACTGTTAAAAGTACTATGTGAATTAAGTTAAACTCTATGTTTGGATGGAAGCAATATTTGATTTATTTGAACCATAAACATGTTTAGCTTTAAAAACTTTAAAAACAATGAATACTTGCATGCTAAGCCAACTCCTGTGTCCAGGTGTCATTTTTCATTTTATTCGAAAGTGTGATTAAGTTTTAATTTGTTTCTTATGCCAGATTACTTTATTTCGTTGGTCCAAGACCTAAACCTTTAATGATTAAATTATATTTATTTGATTTAAACAAGTTAGTATTTTTTTTCAATGTTATCTCTTAATACAAACTTTCTTTATTCATACAGGTATATTAATAATTTAACAAATCTTTTTCTCATTTGAATGTTGAATAAAACAAAAACATTTTGGCTAAGGGTGCTTCCAAAGAAGATTTAAATATTTAACTATATTCTTATATTTATATTCCAATAATATTTTATTAGTTTACTTTATTTTTACAGCTGTAAAATTAGTTTTACATGTTTTTGTTCATTTCATTAATTGTGAGATAAAAACCAAAACAATTTGATAAAGATGTGTGAGAACTGTATGCCAATCATTTATTTTATGGCAAAACAAATAGGTTTTTATTAGATAATGATGTTATGTGTATTTTGAGAAATTGTTCAATGCTTGTGATATAGATAGATTACAAGTTGTTGTTTTTCAATTATTATGTTTGTAAGTTAAATATAGATCATATTTTGCTTGGAAATTAGATATTGAATTAGGAAGGCTATGTTTTGAATAAAAAAAAGTTTTAGTGTGTTACCTAGTATTTAAAATACTTAACAAATGGGAATACAAATTATTTAGGCCAAATGCAAAAAATATTTTTTATTTTTGGCTAAATAGTCTATTTCTTACTTTTAGATAATTTTCAAATTTAAAGTAATTTTAAATTTAAAAGGCCCAGTTTCCTCCCTTGTGTGCGTCACTGACAACTCCCTGTTCACAGAGGTAGGCTACAATGTCAACTTAACACGTGAGAATGGGCAAATCCTTGAGTTAAGCCCAAAATTCCGACTGCAGGAGGGTTTAAATTTGCTGTTTCAACAGTGTTGCTATTGTCAGTATTACATTAATTCTTCAATACACCAGTTGATGAAATGTTTATAAATTGTAATATTTCATAATTTTTGACAATTATTTTCGAGACTATCCCGTGACCTTTGGGACCATCCTTTTATTTGGGTCACGGCCCTGGGTTTTATAACCACTGCTATAAATACTGAAAAATTTATTGCAAATAGAGTAAACCATGTTTCAATAAGTACCAAACCAAACTATATAAGATATTCTTTCAAATAAAATAAATCATAATATTACACTCACAACACTAGACTCAATATTAGATAGGAAGGAGTCTTACTTAATACAATAATTCTGAGTTTATATTTGAAAAAAAAAAGTTCTTTGCTAACTAGTTGATAAATTTAATATGACTTATATATGTGTTAAACTTCCCTATTTGATTCTCGATGATTATTAATATGTTAAAAATATTTTTTTTTGCTAAACGCATTAGGAATTTTATTAGAGGACAACACTAATTGAACTAGTACATTATGTACCTGAGTGGATCTCTTCTGCATTTTATATAATAGAAACAATCTTCCATTTTAATGAATGTTTTTGCAGTTCATGATAAATTCATAAACAAAATTGGAAAATCTATTTTTCTATAGGAGAGGAATAGATAAAACCTTTCTATGGATTTAATTGCACTATCTCCTCAAATTCTAAGTGTGTCCATATACTTTTGTAAGGACTTCTTACCTGCCAAGGGAAGGTCTCTGAAAGTCATTATATAGATACAGTAAAAACAAATAGCTACAAGCTGTACTTGAGTCCTCTTTTAAAATCTATAAAGGCCACTGTGAGCCCATCATTTGACCATTGATTTCTTGAAATATGTGAAGATCAAAGATAATAAGTTATCTTATAAATACTATGAATACTTTTTTCAGATAGTTTTAGGTACCAAAGTTATCTGTATCGGTATCAACTCAATATAATATTTTCATTTTCTAGTAAATTTCTAGTAAATTACTGCAAGAACATTAGCCAAAACCCACTCAAATAAACTACTTGTTTTTATTTTAGTCTTGGAATACAAACCACAATTCCAGTGACACATAGTATTATCATGGAATTGTAAATTAATTTTTGCTCATTAAAAGTATTTAAATATTTATTATTTTCAGGTTAGAAGTTTTTGAGCCATTACTGAAGGTGGAGGTAGTACCGATGCCATATGTTACTGAAAACACCAGAGTTAATATGATTCTTCCCATTGCAACCAATGATGGTGCTCAAGCTCTCAAGTTTATGGAACAGTATGCTACAGTGTGTATGGAAAAACATGATAAAACATTTCTTATGTTGGTAAGTGTTGTATTATTAACAAATGCATTTTAAAAATCATAGAAACTAGTATGGTATAAGATAGTGAATTCACACATAGATTATATATGACTACCCAAGCAAAGTTTTAAACAAGATAAGGATTTTCGAGTTAAAGTTTTTACATGCAAGTCTTTCAGCAATCTCAAAAATTCAAACCGTGTTTGAGTAATTGTCAATACATAAGTCTTTTTAAACTTAAGTATGTTAAACAAGAGATAAAAATTACTTCTGAATTTAAAAAGAAAATCCTTAAAATAAAATAAAATGCATATATTTAAAATAAAATATACAAAAACAACATAAACTTCTACAAGTATGATAATAACTGGCAAAAAATTTCAACAATTTTTTTTATATTAAATGTAAATTACAGAACTATTATGTACAGGTTGTTATAATAAGAGTTCAGAACTTAAGGATATTATAGTACTCATTACCCGCCTCGGTGGCGTAGTTGGCTAACGCGCCAGTCGTGTTGGGTCAGACCACCGAGGACGGGGAGATCGAGGTTCGAATCTCGGTCGGGTGAACTGGGGGTGGTTTTTCCTAAAATGGTTTTCCACTCTCCCTCCATGCAAATGTGGGTTCACTTCCTCTAAATTCAACCTTCCCATTTCCTAATCCATTAGTGTAATTAGTACTTAAGCGTATAACCCGACACAGAGCTAAAGAAAATCTTGTCTTTTGATAGCTAATAAAATAAATTGAAATAAAAACTAAAAGGCTATTTGGGTTTATACAGCACACATTTACTATCCTATCGCAAAAAAAAAGCTGTTTTCCCTGTTGTCCTTCTATTTCAACACAAATTTAATATCTTCTAATCAGAATGTTGCATGTTCTTTGAAAAATCCCTTGCTTCATTCACATCATCTGACAACCCTTTTCAACTCGCTGTTGTGAATCTCCTAAATCATTTATTGGCGGTAAATACACTAAATTCTAAAGTATCGCTTTACAAAGAAGTCCAAAGGATTAAGAATGGGGGGGTTTCATGTGACTGTTCATCCTAGACCCTATCCATCCCATCATGTCACATTAAACTCTTTAAGTATCCCCATTAAAATAATATTTAGCACCGCGTCTTACTACCGTTCGGGTTATACGCTTAAGTACTAATTACGCTAATGGATTAGGAATTGAGAGGGTTGAATTTAGAGGTAGTGAACCCGCGTTTGCGTGGAGGGAGAGTGGAAAACCATTTAGGAAAAACCACCCCCAGTCTACCCGACCGAGATTCGAACCTCGATCTCCAAACCTCGATCTCCCCGTCCTCGGCGGTCGAGCTCAACACGACTAGCGCGTTAGCCAACTACGCCACCGAGGCGGGTCCCATTAAAAAAACAGAGGATTAAGACTGTGCGGGCCCTCCTAAATTTAGCAATTACTTCCAGTCCTCTTGATTCCCTGCTCTTAATTCTCTTGACATTTTTTGTATGGGATACTTAGCAAGCTTAGTGTATTCGTCTCCTATAAATGATTTATTAGACTCACAAATGCAAGTTTAAAACGGTTATCAGATAATTCAAATAATGCCGTGGATATATATATATATTTAAATGCAACAGTCTGATTTTGAGATGTGAAATTTGTGTGGAAAAAGAGAGAAACCATGGAGAAAACCTTTTATTATGATAAGGTAATAAATTTGTGCTACATAAACCAAAATAACATTCCATTTTCACCCTCATTTTTTTTTATTTCCCAAAGACAAAATTGCATATAAGTCTTTGTGGATTGGTTTGCAAACCTATGTTTTCTAAGACTTTATTACTCATTTTAATGAGTACTACAAGATCCCAAAGTTCAGAATCTTTTTTTAACATCCTTTATATGTAGTTATAGTAAATAACTGACATTATTTATGACTGAAAAAAAAAATGCGCTAACTCTACACTACACCATGGACTTTTTTTTTTCCATAAAATCACATACCACATTTTCATCTTGAGCATCATTTTTAAAGTAAAAGCTAACCTATATTTATTTTTCAAACTTTAAAAAAAATTACATCCACTACTGTTTCCAGCCTATAGCCTGGGTCAGTTTTTTATTCAAGTCATATATTTTTCCACTACCGGCTTGCTAGGCCGTTCATTCATAGCTTCATATGCCTCATAATCCATCTTAAGACTAGGATGGGCATAACATCCAGTCTCCAGGCATTAATTCATCACTGTGAAAGGGTGAAACCACATTTCACCAATGATACATTTTTTGGCCATACTTGGAATCAAACCTGGAACCCTTAGCTCAGTAGAGCTAAGCTGTCGGGACTATTTCTCAAACAAAACAAATTTAAATTAATTCAGATGTAAAAACAAATTTTGAAATAATAACTGATAAATTAGTTTCACTTTATATGAAGTGCTTAATTAGTTGCTAACATACTCACTCCACCCAAGCCACAATATACAATACTTGATCCCCTGTTTCTGTCTTTTCATAAACCACTCACAGAGTTACTGACCTTTGACAACATTGCAATGCGCCATCAACTGCATATAACCTTTAATTTGGCTAGTCCCGGATCACACCTCCATCACCCATAGTTTCATTTCACAACTTGATTCCACACTAATAGATATAACAGTAAACATGAGTCAACACCATAACCACAATACTCTACAGCGCCTCTGATGCGCCTTAACAACTTTGGCTCCTTCGTCACTGTGCCTTGAGTTGAAAAGGTCAAAAATTCCTACTCTACAGTAATAGCATAATACAGAAAATTTAAAATAACTAAACCTGAAACAATAGAGTTTGATTTGGAATCTGTAGTAAAGTAGGCTTAAACTCATAATACAAATTGTCATAGACATGTTTAATGAGCTGATCCCTGATATGCTTACTAGCAAAATCAATAATAATATCTCTTTGGGGCTAGAATAGTCCTTTGACATCCCTAGCTTGTCGTAAGAGGGGACTGATGGGATAAACCCTTCAAGCTTGCTGCACACCTAATCGAATCAGAACGATCAGAACAGAATGCATTGGAAATTATTTATTACATGCATTTCATTGGAAGCCTGCACACTTGCTTGGATCGGATCGGAAACGTTATGTCCAATCGGAACGGAATGAATCGGTTTGCCATGGAGGTTTGCCATCTTCGCCAGCGATGACAATGTTATGAAGGAAAATACTTGAGTGGAAATCTTGGAAATTTTGAAGGAAACTCGTAAGTAAAAGTCACACTTTGTAAACATTATCATAATGTCCATCTTTCATTCATTATTAATTAATACTATAAAGTAAATAATATTATGAATTTTCTTGATTCAAATTTCTGCTAGTTAGTGGAGATAGCTGGTGTTCCAAAATTTTAATATTGTTAATTTATTGAAGGCTTTGTTTGGCTCTATCCATCTGGTCAGCTTCATAATACTTTAATTATTTTATATCTTTTTTTAAATACATACCTTTGAATCAAGATTAGCAGGTGTTATGCTTGTTTTGCACATGCATTTACTATCTTCCTGAAATGGGCTTATCACAACAAGGACTATAAATAAGTAAAAATAACATGCATACACTCCTTTTCACTGTTGCTATCTCACATCTTCAATTCAAATACTAGTATATGTACCCTATTTGGCTGCTTCCTCCTGACTGATAAAATTCTGAACAAGTGTGCTGACAAAACCCGTTTCTGTTTGAAGGGGTCTAATTCCGAGCGTTCCGATCTTTTCTAATCTGATAAGGTGTGCAGCAATCTTTACAAAATAATCACTATACCTGTATTTTTCTTTGGAACTGAATGAAAACACCCCAAAATGTTTGTATCAAACTGCCAAAACCTGCAGTCACTTCACTCCACAGCCACGCACAGGACTATAAAGAAAAAAATACATAAACAATATAGGCTTTTCAGCCTAATATTGAAGACCAGCCAGGAAGGGGTGAGACCTCACCTCTGTTATATGGTTATGTTTCAAGAAGAAAATGGTGAAAGTACGAAAAATAGAATTCCTTTAAAAGAGTGATAAATGGGACAGATAAATCAAACAGTTTGAAGAGAGAACTCTCTAATGCCACCCTTTCAATGCAAATTACTACACATTTCCAACCCAATGATGTTAGAGGTATCATTGAAATAACAATCAATACTGCCAATAAAGGTGAAAGGGGGACCTCAAAGGTTCCTTAATGCTTACAAGGGAGTGGTTACATGCCCCTAAACATGTCACTGAAGTATATCTAATCACTAAAAAAAATAATGAATAGGTGTATAAGATGGATACATATATCCTCACTATTGTTACATCTTCTACAACAACAACAACAAAAACAAGGTTCAACCCGCTTCAGTGGCTACTTGGTCTAACGCACTATTCTCTTGTTAGAATAGACTGCCAATGACGAGGAGATCGAGGTTCGAGTCTTGATCGGGTGTACTGAGGGTGGTTTTCTCCAAAATGGTTTTCAAATTTATCGCCACATAAACACAGGTATACTTCTAAATATAATCTTTCTAATATTTAAAAACCTTAGCAGAATTAGTACTTAAGCGTATAACCTGAATGGATAGTAAGACGCGGTGCTTAGAAAAAAAGAGCCTCAATATACACTGTCTGATTGTATGTACATAATTTCATGCGCTTCTTTCACTGCCAGGAAGGAATTTGCTCAAATAAAGCTCTGATGCAGAGGTAAGTTTATCGGTGCAAATTTTGGATTGAAAGCTTACAATACTCTCTGTAAATTCCCAAAAAGGTGTTTTTTTATACATAGGTCTGCACACTTTCTAGTCCTGATATTATATGAATTAGTCAATGTTTCAACGTCAATGTCTTAAATCACTACCACTCTACTCCACTCAAGACATCGATAATAATACTGCCCAACTCAAGGTGGCAAATATGGGCCTTGGTATCTATCTACTTAAACTTCTGTGTTAGCTATCATTTTCTAGTTGTACTTTATTTACTGCACGAACCTATTAGTGTGGTATGTGTGACCCACTCACTAGGTTCCTAAACTTTAGGATTGTTCTAACGTTAGCAAGCTCACCGTCTTTGAGAGAGGCTACTCTTCTGATGCTGATATTCGTACAAAGGAGTCCACCTCGGTGGTCAAAAGGGTCATGGCTTCCATTCTTAAGTTCTCATAAAATCCACATCCCCACCTCATCCCTTATTGGAATTATGATTGCCAGCTTGTGGTCTTTAACCATCAGAGTGATTTGTGCCTCTTACATTGACGTCACCTTCTCAGGATAATTTGGGATTCCTTCAGATACCTGTGCTTGAAGAGAGTTAAAGAAAAATATACATATTTTTACTTATACAATTTTTACACCCACAATCAAGATTTGCTATTTTGGATTTGCATGGTAAATCCTATAATACAACTACAATACCTGCACTTGTTCCTAATGTTTCACTTGTTTCTTCATCTCTCAATATCTCGATTCATAACATGATTTATTAGTTCATTCTTCTACGCCAAAGCTCATTAAAAACCAGCCAATAATTGTTAAGATAATTCTTTCATATTTTAACCATACTCTAAAATTGTTTATTCTAAAAATATATTTTAAATTTAATTCTAGTCATTGTTAACCTCATTATTTTTATTCTTTTAATGTTGCTCAATAAATGAGCCTAATACAGCTTCCTTTTAATAAACACAGTGTCTTGGTGATCTCTTTTCTTATAAACTAGTTGTGAACTTTTTTTAAAATTTGATCAAGATACCTGGTTAACTTATGATACCATCTTTTTTGCGGAAGAATTTTTATTTTTTATTTTAGCCTAACATAATTGATTTAATTTTCTGTTAAACTTTTGTGCAAGTAATTTTATTTAAAAAAATAAAATAATAATACAAACTATTGTCCTGACTATTATTAATTTTCTTTTGGAAAATATGTCATTTAACCTGCAGAAAGGATGTGAAAGCAAATTTTTGATAAACGAATCGTATGTGCCTTAGAACAAGAATCAAATCACAAACTCCCGGGTCAAAGTCAAGAATAGTAACACTACGGTAACTCTAAGAGTTATAAACTAATAATATAAATTTTGTTTTTATAATTTCAGGTTTTGTTATATGATCCAACTGTTCCTGGTAAAGGTACCAAAGATGACATTTTCCTAAATGTTAAGCAAATGGCACTCTCACTTAGTGACCAATATAAAAAGTATGGAAATAAAATTGCCTGGGTCTCAATTAAGCTGTCCATTAATTCTAACTACGGAAAGAAAGAACATTTGTTAATGGATTTTGCTGTTGTTGATTTGGTCATTAAAAAGTTAAGTCCAGATTCCTTGATAATGATGTGTCAAACCAACATGGAGTTCAGACAGGATTATCTCAACAGGGTAAAACATAATTTTATTACTTTCTTGAAGTCTGGCAAGTAATTATTAATTGACAACATACACATTGATATTAAATGCCATAACCTTAACATGCATATTGCTATGAAGCTTATTTAAATAAGTTAATTACAGGCAAACCCTGCTATACGTGCTTTCATTATTTGCGTATTCACATATACGCGGATTTAGATTTGTAAGGAGTCTCACAAAATATGCTGAAGAGCCAGCAGCTTTTTCAGCAAGTTCAGGTTGGTTTAATCGTTTCAAAAATTGACATGCATTCCACAATTTAAAACTGACTGGAGAGGCGGCCATCGCAGACCATGTTGCAGGTGAGACATTTAAACAAACCACATCCAAACAAGTCATTGCAGAGGGAGGATACACACCAAAGCAGGTGTTTAATCTTGATGAAACTGGCCTGTTTTGGAAAAGAATGCCAAGTCGCACATTTATTTCCGTTGAAGAAAAAAACAGCACCTGGTTTCAAGGTGGTCAAGGACTGCTGCACATTTCTTTTTGGAGGAAACGCTTCCGGGGATTAAGCTACAGCCCCTCATTATCTACCATTCAAAAAATCCTCGGGCATTAAAAGGTTGTATTAAGACTAGATTGCCTTTCATTTGGAGATACAATTAGAAAAAATGGATGACATTTACGATTTTTTGTGATTATTTTTCCATAGCTCTTCAGGATCAGGTGAAGGTCTCTTTTAAAAGGTGAAAAAATTCCTTTTAAAATTCTTATCTTGCTTGACAACTTTGATAGTCATCCTCATGTTGTTGCGGAGTTAAAAGAAAATATGTAAGTTTTATTTCTACCTCCCAACACCACATCTATAGTTCAGCCCATGGATTAAGGAATGATTGCTGCTTTTAAGAACTATTATCTCCGCCAAACCTTATCAATGCTTACCAAACAGTGTGATATAGACTATAAACTTACCATTAAGGAGTGTTGGCGCCAGTTTAACATTAAGATTGCGACCAATATTATACATGAGGCCTGGAATGAAATCATTCCTCGCTGCATGAACGGTGTATGGAAGACGTTATGGCCTGAAGCTATATCAGGAATCCCGACGTTGCAGTGGAGAATGAGCTTAGTAGCACAAGTAGAGAGATTGTAGACATGACACAACAGATTGGATTCACAGACGTTGAGGAAGAAAACGTAGATGATCTCCTAACCTCTCATAAAGAGGATCTGACAAACGAATATCTAATGGCTATCGAAGAGGGAAATATTAGAGAGGATTCAGAATCGTGTCCAGAAAAAGTAGAGCCTCTAAGAACCCTCACAACAAAAGTTATATCTGAGGCAAGGAATATTTTTTATGAACACGGCTCTGACTTATTGAGAAGTTCTAGAGTGAGGAGGGAAGTAGACAATGTGCTGAAATTTTACAAGGATCTTTACAGTCAAAAATAAAGATGACAGCTCAACCCTCTATTAAAGTGTTCCTTACAAAACAATGTGGCATTTCAACTGATGGTCGCACACCTGCTGACTCATCATCTCCGACTACATGTTCCACATCATCTGGGAATCCCGCTCATCCATTTTTAGCTCCAAGGGGAAGACAGCTGTCTACACTTTCGCCAGAGTCATCCGACAGTGATTAGTAGGATGCTTGATATGATAATAAATAATAAAAAATTACAATTCTTTATTTCTTTTCATAAAGTTTATTTTAGTTGTTTCTCTGCGTTTTTATTCAATATACATTTCTTGGTTTTTATTAAATGATATCTGTACCTAATAAACACAGCAACAGTATTATTAACATTGTTGTAATTAAGAATTAGCTGCAAATTATACGAATAAATTGGAACATAATCCTTATTCTTAAATGTTAAGAGATTCCCGCTTTGCGCTGATTCTTGGGAAAGCATCTGCCATTTATAACGGGGTTTGCCTGTATCTATATATATCTTAGACCTTGTATTAAATGAACTACCAGTATGTCTATTCTACCAGCTCATACAGCCACTGAATTTTCATGATATCATTATAATTTACTATTACTTCCACTACTATCTTAAGATGTATGATAAATGTATTTTAGGGTAGACATTACATCTCGGATGCTGCAAAAACATTTCAATTATAAGCCTATTTATTTCTTACTTTGCATATGATGTCCACTTAAATTAAAAATAAGATTAAATTCCTTTGGTTTAATTAAATTTACCTCCATTCCAACATTAAAAGAGCCGTATCAAGCATAAATAGATACTGACAAATAATCATACACGTGCTAGTAGACACTTTCACTTCCTAATGAGCTTACCATCAATATTCTGAAGCTGTGGCATAATTTTTCTTTATACCAGTATGTTTTTTAGTAACTACTTTTGGGGTCAAAATCCAAAATCATGTTTATTGTTGATTTTTACTTTTAAACTATCCTTTATACTTTTAGTGGTATTTTATTAATTTTTTTAGTATCATTATATAAAAAAATTCTTAAATGTTTCCTAGCTATTTATGAACATGTCAATGTAAAAACTAAAAACAATCAAAATTAATTTATTTATAGGAACAGTCTCAAAATATTGTATGTGGCCGGATTTGACTTTTGTTTTGGTTTGGTTCAAATATAAAATAGTTAAAATTAAACAAATTGAAGTAGCATTAGTTTTTGAGTGACACCCCTTGTAATTCAATATTTTTCGAAACTGAGTTTAGCCTTGGCTTGTTTAATATTGCTTTTAGAAACAATATTATCATTGAATAAATATATCTTAAATAATTTTTATGTATATACCAAAATCAATTAAAGTGGGATTAATTAGGGTAATTTTAAATTAGTTTTGTAGATTTTTTTACCCTTAAAATACATTTTTAATGTCCGATCAAATAATTTTAAATCTTGACTCATGAGTAAGTAATACATTGCAGTTTCTTTAACTTTGCACATCTTCAGACTTAAAATTTTGAGTCAAAATAAACGTAAACAAGTGGGTTCATATATGCGCTCCGATTTTGTTCAAAATTCATCATTTAGTATAAAAGCTCTAAGTGCCAAACACACACTTTTTGTCCCCATCCTCTTTTTACCCCCTTTTTTCTTTTGCTCCCCCCCTATTTTTTATCCCTGAACCTCCTCTTTTTCCTCTATTGTTATCTTTACTGTTTATCAATTTTCTCAATACTATATGCTCCCTTTTCATTATTTTCCACCTAGTTTTTTTTCTCCATCTCTATTTTCTTCTCTTTACTTTCTCACATCTCTAAGAGAAACTATAAGCCTCTAATAATCTAAATGAAAATTTTAATATTATAGGTACGGATGAATACAATACTTCACTGGCAAGTTTTCAGCCCTTTACCATTTACAGAATACTACCTAAACTCCATGGGACCTAGGAACAAGGAATTAGACATCAATAAAAATCATGGCTATTATGATACATCTTTTGCTAAGCATATTTCTTTTTATGCTATGGACTACAGTAAAGGTGAGATTTTATGTTACTCTTTAGTTGTCTTGTTACTGCTTTTATTTGTTAAATATTAATGCATTTTGATTCTGACAACTTCCTTGAGCTATATAGATAATGTTTATGACCTTGCATAAAGAGGCCAGGATTAGATCCCATATGGCAACACTGTTTGAATTTTTTCTAGTATATCTACTCTCCAAACACAGATGTTGTAATTCCTTAAAATATACCCTTCTTATCTAGTTACATTAGGTTATAGAGTTCGATTCTATTATATCATAAAATCAAAAGGGATCAAACTAGTTACCTCATTTTCCTGGTTTTCTTATATTACTTAAAAAATAAAGCTTTGACCCGCTTTGGTGGCCGCATGGTCTTAAGTGCTTCTCTCGCAATAGACTAGACTGCCGATGACAGGGAGATCTTGCTCTAATCCTGGTCAGGTGTACTGAGGGTGGTTTACCCAAAATGGCTTCCCACCATTCACGCAAATGTTGGTACACTTTCTCTAAATTTTAACTCCTCATACTTTACCTATTAGTGTAATTAGTACATAAGTGTATAACCCTAAAGGGTAGTAAGATGCAGTGCTAAAAAAACTTTGGTATCATGTATAAAATAATCAAGTCATTTTTTAGTACATGGTAGTTGGAATGAAGGTCGTTTATGTATGGTAATAATAATAATAATAATAATAATAATAATAATAATAATAATAATAATAATCATAATCTCAGAAACCATTGTTTTATGAAAACCGTTTTCAGTAAATTTTTAAATATTTCAATTATTCAGTTATTTCTTAATGGCAGCATATATTGAATTAGCTTTTCCTCAAATAGTTTAGTATATATTTTTATACCTCCTACCAGAGGAGATTTGTGCAAAAAATGTGTTTGTGCATAATTGTTTATAGTACAATATATAGAGGAAAACATAAAAATCCAATATCAACTATTCCCTATTAACATTTTAAGGCAAGGTGAAGTGATTTAATCCCCAAATTTACCACAGAAATAAAGTTTCTTTTAATAAATTTATAAATGATAAATAAATGTTTTTTTTATAATAAAGTCATTATAAAATCAGATACACTATTACATTCAAACAGAAACTCCTTCTAAGTGCATTTATCTGTATCATTCACATGACAAAAATGAAATTGGAATGAGTGAAGATTTTTTAAATTCTATTTTTAAATATGTTTGAAAACCAAACTTGCTCATTTTAAACTGTGTTATCTATTAAAGTTAATCTTTGAGGTTGACTGATACAGGATCTTAAGTTTACAACCAAAATAAAAATTTCAAACGCAAATATAATCAGCCCAGGACCAAAACAGGCCATTTTTATTTAATTTTGATTAGCAGGCCAACTCCTTTCCAACCTGTTTCACAAAGGCTAATTTATCAAATGAGTGTTTAAAGACTGTACATGCTAATCGTAGCATGCTTTAAGTGTTTGGAATTTTGGTCTAGAAATGTTACTAAGTTCTAATATTATTTGTTTCCTTTTTCTAGCCCGTAATCAAGTTGAATTGGACATCCCAATAATACATTCAGACCGAGATGTCTCCAAAGTATTTCTTAAAAGTGCTCAAAACAAATCCATCTACAGCATACATGATATGTTTGTTTCTTGTAGTGACTTGCATGTTCTCCGTGCTGTAGAACCTAGCTTGAAGATTAGATATATGGAAGATTATTGTTCAACCTTTACATCAAGAGACTTAAATAAATGCTTAGAAATTAGAGGGGAAAATCTAGGCACTAGAAATCAGCTAGCAAAAATAATTTTTGACAGTCAAATAAATTCATTATAAACTATGAATTAAATTGTTTTGTGTCACATAATTGACATTTTAGTTATTAGCTAGCACGTAAACCAATTTAAAAAACCAAATATTATTAAATAGCTTAGTTTTTGTAACCATAGACTGAAAAAAAAGCATAAATATGCTTAAATTATTCTAGAAGTATACACATGTACACACTGTTAGCCTTAAAGGTTTACCTTAGTGGATTACACTATGGGTTGACAACACTTTGCTGTATCTTATAAGATACACCATAGTGGAACAAGGCCAAGAAATCTTGTTACCTTTCAGAGTAAATTCAAAGATTACCAAAACTAGACTTACTATAGTTTTGAATGGATCACTATTCTTTTATTTTATTAAACAAACTGCAAAATGTAACAGGGGTTAAAAAACATGTGTTAAGTACTTTCACATATTAATCCACTTTCAGAAACAACACACAAATGTAACAACTCAGCAATTTATAGTTCTGGTCTCTGTTTTGATCCTAGTTCTTTAAAAGTAACCACATTTTGAAAGTTATACTTATTTACTCATCTACAAAATGAAAGGACCTTAGGAGCTAATTTATTTTTAATTATAATAGGTACTGTAGACCCTGATGTGTGTTAATAAATCAATTTTTTTTTTAATTAAAAAGTTTGTTTCTTACTTAGTTTTGCTAAAACATTCTAAAAGTAATCAATACATGCACATACATTCACTGGTGTTCCCTTCCTGACATAAATTTGAAATGGTTATTAATATTAAGTATTCAATATTTAATCATTTATCAATTTGACCACCAGGCTTTGCTGAAATAATTATTGACAACTAATATCTGTGTTTTATGTCTATTCTATTCAAGAGTTGAGAATTAGTTGACTTGGGCTTAGTAATTTTTTTAAATATATTTTAAATTTCTTGTTTGCTGTGAGACTACTGGTTTACCAGATTTTGGAGTTACTATAGTATTTTAAATAATTAATAATTCACTTGCATTGATTATATGCATTTAGAATATCAAATGAAACCTAATAGCTATTGTTTAGTTATCCCATATAATTATTTAGTTAGTGGTAAAAAAGTTAACTTACCTTTTTTTTTAATAATAAAGTTTGAGATCAGTGTTTTAATGTTGTCATCGTTTTCTTAGCACTGGGTATTCCTACCCATTCAGGCTAGACGCTTATGTACGGCAGTATGGTCTATTGTGAGAGTAGCACCTTAGTCCATGTGGCCACCGAAGCAGGTAATTTATGGTAGTGGGTGAACTAAACTATACGGTAATAGGGCTTTGTAAATGTATTTTACATTTACAGTAGTCGTTTTATAGCGAGATGACAATCAAACACAGAATGAAGTTAGACAAGATGCTTACGATAGTTTGATCCCAAATAGCTGCACTGGGGATGTTTTTTCCTTATTGGAACGCTTCACTTTCTTCCAGATGATTGTTTCTATAGCTTGTCTAACTCTCATCATCTTATTCCATTAGGCTAGATGGTAAAAACTTAAGTTATTAACAAATACTCAATGAGTTAAGAATTGTACTTTCCACAAATCTATTCAAATTTTTTCCATAGTTGATATACACAACATTTTAAATATCCATCCAACTCTGAGAAAGATCCTTACTTAGAACAATGTTGAAGTTTGGCTTCCCTTTCAATTTACTTTACTTTACATCCATTACTGTTTCCAACCTGTTGCTTGGGTCAATTTTGTATTCAAGCCATATATTTTCCACTACCGGCTTGCTAGTCTTGTTGTAGCTTAATATGCCTTATAATCTAACTTAAGACTAGTATAGGTACAACATCCAGTTCCCAGCCGTTAATTCATCACTGTGAAAGGGTAAACCCACATTTCACCAATGATACATTTTTCGGCCATGCTAGAAATCGACAGACACGCCACCAACTGAGCTAAGGTGTCGAATTCCCTTTCAATTAATAATCCCAATATGCGTATAACCCGAATGGGTAGTAAGACGTGGTGCTAATAATAATAATAATAATAATAATAATAATAAATAATCTCAATAAATTAAAAGGGGAGGACTTTAGACTAACGTTAACCTTTCTACGTGAGATATCTGCAGCAAAATATTTTTCCAGACTCCAGAAATTAAAATATATGTTTTTCTATTTGAAAAAAACAAAACTTTATGTGACATATTACCAAGGCATGAAAACTATCTAAATTATACACCTTTAATACAAACTTTTCTAAAGAAAATGGAGAGTAAAGACTTTATGCCCCAAAATAAACCAAAATCCAGATCATAATTTGCTACTTTAATGATGTTTTACTTGGTTTTATAAATGAATAATAATATTAAAGATTGTTTTTTAATTTAATTTAGCACCGCGTCTTACTACCCGTTCGGGTTATACGCTTAAGTACTAATTACGCTAATGGATTAGGAATTGGGAAGGTTGAATAGAGGAAGTGAACCCGCATTTGCGTGGAGGGAGAGTGGAAAACCATTTTAGGAAAAACCACCCCCAGTTCACCCGACCGAGATTCGAACCTCGATCTCCCCGTTCTCGGCAGTCGGGCTCAACACGACTAGCGCGTTAGCCAACTACGCCACCGAGGCGGGTTTAAAGATTGTTAATCTTTTGTATGGATTTTTTTCATTCAATTTAATTTTGTATATTAATTCTTTGCAATTTTTACTTTATGAAATTTATTGGTTTTAACCCTGCTTTTATTTTAATCATTTCTTGCTGAGTAGTGAAAAGGACTTAATAAAATTTCTTAGGAAAATATGTTGATTACTTTCAGGAATGAAGTACTTCCATTTTTAAAAAATTCACAGTGCATGTAAAATATATAAATATGACAAATCTTCGACCACACATTCAATTTCACATGCGGCTGCAGGTTTTTACATATAAGTACTATACCTTTTTGATTTTTGGTCTGACACCTTAGTTCATTTGGTAGTGTGTCAATACTCGGTATGGCTGAAATTATGGGCTTCCCCTTTAACAGTGAGGAATTTTTGGGTGACTCGGTATTGTATCTATTCTTGATTTAAGATAGTTTGTAAGTTTTGTACTGATATAATCAGTCGGTTCATAAATTGTATATTAAATATGCCCCCCCCCCAAATCCTTTTTTTTAATATAGCCTTAAATTATAAATAAATAAAATAAAAATAGTGACCTGGCGATCTAGGGGTATAGTCTGATAAATATGTCATATGACCCAAAAAAAAATTGCAAGAAAACACATTATGGTATTTTTCATTTAATATGTGGTAGTCTATGTATAAGAAAATAATAAAAGTTGGTGAAAATTAGACTGTCATAAGTGGTTTAAAAAACTTGTAATAAATAACAAAATAAATCACATATTTTACAAATAAAATATTCTCATTTGTTTGTCTTAAAAAATTACTCATTATATTAAACATATATTCAAAAAAGGACGGTGTTTGGTCTTATAGAAATTTCACAGATAGTTCTTAATATCTTCCTCATCTGAAACTGGCTCTTGAGTCGTATTGTCAGAGTTACCATAGTGACATTTTGCACAAGCTGTGGTTCATTCAAGCCCAATTTTTTTTTCAGCTGCATCGCATTGTGTTACATCGCGCAGAGCAATTGCATCGGATTATTCGAAGATATTTGTCCGGTTCAGGACTATGTCCATCATTAATGGAAGAAATTTTCCATCTTTTATAATCCACCCCCATTTAGTTGGATCCATGTCATCATTCTTTCCCAACCACTGCATGACTTGTAAGTAGACTCGCTGAGAGGGAAGTTTTATGCCCGACAGTGTTGTAGGTAGTCTTTTAGGCTTCATAAATGTATTTGCAGTGAATACTTTCCTACAAAGAATGCTATAATCTAGTGACATTAGAGAATCAGACTAGTTCCCCTTAAACATGGACACCATTTCTTTGCAGCCAGTGGTCTCTACAGCATCTTGATTTGCGTTTGGAGCGCAAAAGATTCTCAAACAAATGTGAAAAACAGGATTGCCTCTAACAACTTTTTGAAAGACAAACTTCTTGCAGACCTCATAAATTCCTGATGTAGTGTCGCAACCATAGAATGCATGAACAAACAACAAATCAGAGCATACAGCTTCACCAAGTAACTGTTTCAGAACCTTGATGTTATATATCGGTACATATGGTTTCCCTTTGTCTTTGTCGGATCGAAAATAAATATCCTTGCAATCATTTGCAGCATGATACAGCAACAATACCAATAGGATTGTGTCTTCTCCTATGAGAGTTGTAGACCTGTAAGATGGCATTTTAATTGTTACTTTCACTATATCTACGTCTGTGTCTCCTTCAGCATGTATGACATGACACCTTTTCTGATGCAAGCGGTTAGCAATGAAGTAGATGATGGTTTGTTTATTCTTCTCATTTGAAAGGAAATCTAGCATTTTCTCAACAAATTATGTTTCTTCTCTTATGTTGACATTGTTTGAAACATTGATTATTCAACGTAAATATGTATTGTCCTTTGTACTTGGTCGTCCATTGTATCCATCAAATAAAATCGGTTGATATAGCCATCTTTTCATCACATTTAGCTGGGGTATCATCAATCTTAGGGGCAGTTAATTTCATTTCCACTGTAATTAATATACGTCCTGTTGGTATGACTTTCAATCAAACTCCTCTTTTTGTTTGATCAGTATTAATTACAGCAATCTTACTTTTACTCTCTTTACCAGTACTTGCTGGAGCAATTACTATACTACTCACTGATTGAAATCTAAATACATCCTTCTTTGACCCTGCATGAGAGGGTGACCCAATCCTATATCAACATTTATTTTGATTTTTTGGGCACCCAGAAGTCTATATTTTAATCTTACCTGGGTTTGGGATAATCTCACACATTATTTGTCATGAAAGTGGTAAAAAGGAAGCTTTTGGAAATCTTGGTATAATTTTTGCAATAATCGCTATTGGATTCCTTGGTTTCGTTGTATGACCTTGCCATTTTAATTTGACAAGAAACATGAGTAGTCATCAGCAATTGAAATGTAGGTACTTACTTTCTTCCATTTCAACTGATGTAGAAGTGATCCTCCACCAACTATGAAGTGATCAATCTTTGGAATGGACTCAAGTAGAGCAGAATAATATTACTTGACATGGTTTCGTGTGGCCTCCTGAAGTTGCTCTTTCTCAGGCTTTCGTAAAAGATACTTTGCTTAAAACAATGATGGTGGGTACAGTGAAAGTTCATACTTCATCACATCATCTAGACATATCTTTTCTGACTATGATACAACCAGGAACCTCTGAAACAACAGACCTGGATCAATGGTCTGGTCCTTACTAACCTTGATACCTCGAGCGGATGCTAATGTTTTGACTTTATTTTTACACTTATATGAATATTCAAAAACATTTTGTCCTTCTATTTCTTTAACTATGATGTTGCCTACATTGAAAATATCTTGAACATATACATTCTTATCAGCATTGATCCTTGTGATAATATTTCGCAAGGTTGTCTCCTCCAAGAATGGAGAATATTCTTCAAGTTTTTTCAAGTCCTTCCTGTCCCTCTCCATTCATGGGGTAGTCGCTTCCTTGTGTTGTTCACTTGTGTACGCTTTAAATCACCAAGTTGGATCCAAGGCCAGCCCAGTACTGATTGCTACGCCTAATGACATGGAATCCATTCTGAAATCTATGGTACACTTCAGGATGTTGAGTATCTTATAACTTCATGTTCTGCAAGTAGAGATACGCAGATTTTATATGATTTGCGGGTGCTGCAGTAGTAAATATGGGTAAGCACTTGGATATAGCGTGGAGATGCATGTCCCACGACCCTGTTCGATCCGCTTCTAGGCGTTCCCTGACTGTTTCCATAATTTTATGGTAGTTTAACCACAGTTTGCTTGTTTCTGAACCATTGCTTATTTTATTCTTCTTTGAAATTAGTCCTTTCATAATCGCTTCAATGCATTTATATTTCAATACAGTATCCAGATCAACTGTACCAGCCTCCTGGCAATAATAAAGTCCCTCAAGTTCCTGCAGAAGGTTGTCTAATCCTGGCTCGCTTTCAAGTTTCAACAAATTGCATACATTTCACTCATTTATTTGCCATTAACAGCCTTTTTTTGACGCCACAATAGGACCACTTCCAGTCAGCCTATTTAGGCCAATTTTTAATATGTTTTTTTCCACACCTAATACACCAGCAAATCAACGTAAAACGTTTTCTAGCAATTGTTTTTGGTTTAAACACATTTTTTGTTTAGTTTGACCAGACTTCTGTGCTGGGGGTTCGGGGTTCAATCCTCGGTCCTAGCATAGATTTATCTGATTGCCAAACCCTTCCTTCATCTCTGACAAGACGTGTATTAATCACATCTTGTGAATGTGTGGAGTGCCAGGCCTCCACCGTGGTTCGGATCCCACGTTAAACTGTAGGTCCTCCATTTCATCTCACAATCATCCTACCATTACACATTAGCGTAAGTTCCTATAACCCGAACGGGTAGTAAGACGCGGTTCTTATAATAATAATAAATAAAAATAATTAAGTACAAATACACCCAGTCCACTGACAGACACTGGACCCACATCCTCCAGGTTAAAATGCTGTGCTCATTGGGAGAGCTTGATTTCTTCATTACAGGGATTGTTACCTACATTCCCAAGTGACAACATTGCTATCATGCAGGCATTTTTAAAAACAGTTCACTTTAAAGATTGTTTTATTAGAGCGTAGACAAAAATTGACTTCTAGTATCAATAAACAGGCTTTAACAAAGTTAGGTTCAGTTAGCGTCTCCACCCCGTTCCCCATAAACTAACCCCTCAAACAGTCTTATTCAGACTGCAAATTACAGAGAAAACCTAGAGTATATGTTTTGATGTACAAAATCTTCAAGTACTGGTGACCAGTTACTTGTCTGAAAAGGTTTGTTCATTGAAATGTGGTAAGGGTGTAAGTTGGGGGAGGGGAAGGGAGATAGTGGGTAACTGAACTATTGCGTTCAGACTGCCATCCTTGGATTTACTTTCTCTCCAGCTTGTAACCTTTACAATGAACAATTTGAAATTGAGTTGTTTCACTTTGAAGCGCTATTATCACTGAAGATTGCAACTAGCACTCCCCAGTGCTCATGGACTCAACCTGACTCAAAAAGTGCAAAGAAACTCCTGTAAATCTCAGTATCTGTGTCTGTGACTTAGTCACACGCAAAAACATGCAAAACAAAATAAATTATAAAAATAATACACACACTTGTACCGTAACAATACACCATAAAGCAGATACTAAATGTTTGACACACTACCTTGATTATGCATGTTTAAGTGAACTTTGTCATATGCTGCACACATTCAGTATATAGTGTTCCCAACAGCTTTTATAACAAACAGTTGCTTCAATATAAAAAATGCCCTACCATTGTTAAGAAATCATATTACAATCTCTAGTAGAAAATCTATTGTAGTGTCTCCCTTGTTAAAAAAAAATTACCTAATAACCATAGTACCATTATGAATAAATTCTCTTTTCATTTGTTGCACCACATATTGAAGTATATACTGTGTTTGTCCTTAAAGCTACAAGCATACTGTAATGTTTGCTAAGGATTATGAAATACATTAGATTTTTCTTTTACATCCATTACTGTTTCCAGCCTGTGGCCTACGTCAGTTTTTTAGTCAAGCCATATATTTTCCACTATCGGCCTGCTAGGTCTGTCGTGGATTCATACATCTTATAATCTAACTTAAGATTAGGACAAGCACAACATCCAGTCCCCGGCCATTAATTCATCACTGTAAAAAGAAAAACCCACATTTCACCAATGAAATTTTTTTCGGCCATGCCAGGAATCGAACCCAGAACCCTTAGCTCAGTAGACAGACATGCTACCGACTGAGCTAAGGTGTTTGATTTAAATACATTAGATCCACCAACCCAACTTCAAATGTAACACATGCCCTTTAAACTTAATTAGATTACATTCCCAACTGTTTAAAGTGGACCAAACCAGCCATTAATTTAAGCTAGTGCCCAATCCCCTTGTACCATTCCAACCAAAAGGTTTGGTCTATCTGGAACCTTAGTCACATGAGAAAATTTACTTTGTGGCAACCCTTCAGAGCAGGGTTACTCATTCACAAGGTAAGGCCAATTTGTGAAGTGAGAGGGATACATATTCTAACTCAAAATCTTACCAGGGCTATCTCCAAATTTATTTTCACCTTATACCTACAAAATTATATCATCAATATTTATGTCATGTTTTAAATGATAGATACAATTTTTTCAATTCAGAATCGGCGTTAACAATTTCAGATACTTCTTGCTAAGATTTTTGACTCTTAAACTATAATATAACCAGATGTTTACTTTTAACCAAATAAAAGCAATCCAACTGCCTGAAACAGCACATTGGCTTATCCAATTTTTTCCCCCACATGGCATGGATGTAATCATACCCGTAATTTCAACAGAATCATCGCTTTTTGTACTAAGACATCCAGGACACTAGGCCACATATTAACTGGTCCCTTAATGTATCATCCAAGAATGATGAAGATTTTATACAACACTATGAACTCCATCCCCGAATTGTACTGATCCTGCTGGAGAAAAATGTGTAGTTATAGCATCTATCTTCTTAAATATGGTTGGTGGAGCAATTTTAAAAATATTTTATCAGTAGCTGCCTCCATTAATGTAATAAAAGCTTTACTTTCACATCATATTTAGGAATTTACAATAAAAAGCTCCTTCATCCTTTCTATATATGAAACACTGTGCCTCATTTACCTCTTCGCCAAAATGTTTGTGATATACTGGAAAATATGTCAAATCCACATCCATATTGCAGGTAAGATTAATTCATTTTACAAGAGATATGAGTACATTAAATCATCATGCCTTGCTCAGTGGCATCAAAGCTCTTCAAGTCAAAATCACATAAATGCTAAAACACTGTTTTTACTTTATTTCTGTATTTCTTTGCTATGTCATAATATTCGTTTTTACTCTGGTTCTGTGTTTTATCATTTGCTTATTTGAAAATGTAACAATATTTTTTGTCACAGTGTCCTACAACACTTTAGGGTAAATGCATGTACATTACTTTTAATCTAGCCTTATAGTATACTATAAGAGTAATGCAAGAGAGTAGGGAAGGATTGACATAAATGATTAATAGGTACATTACAGCTATTAGGATACACACATGATTTAGATTTGTTGGGCAATAGTAAGGAAACTGTTGCAAGAAATGGATAAATTTTATCAGAAGATAGTGAGGAAATAGAGCAATAAGTGAACACTGAAAAGGCTAAGTACATGGTCACACAGAGAACAAAGATTGGGGAGATAATTTAGAGATTACTTCAAACAACATATCATTTGACAGGGATAATAAGTTTAAATATTTAGGAACAATTTTAACTAGCAATAACGATTTTAGATTAGAAATTAGGAAAAGAATACTGTCGGGAAATGCATGCTATGACTTGGTCAGTAAGCTGTCATCTCGCCTTCTTTCAAGGAGTGTAAATCTCGGAGTATACAAAACCATAATTTTACCGGTTCTTTTGCCTTACATGATGAAAAAAAAAAAAATGTAGGGTGGTCAAAAATAAGGTACTTAGGAAGATATTTGTTCCAAAAAAGGATGAGGCTACTGGGGTGGGAATGAGGCTACATAATGATGAGTTACATAACCTATACTCATCACAAGATATAAACAGGACAATCAAGTATCATAGATTACGGTGGTCAGGATAGCATTAGAATGTACCTGAGGGAGACGGGGTGTAACGAGGTGGACTGAATAGAACTAGCTCAAGATAGAGATAGGTGGCGTACTTTTCTAAGGTATGCAATGAAATTTCGAGTTACCAACATAAAGAAAGTAAGTATGCATATGAAATAATTATGCTAATGTGCTAGGGGTAAGAGAGGTTGAAACTTTTTAATTTAATTTTATTTAGCACCGCGTCTTACTACCCGTTCGGGTTATACGCTTAAGTACTAATTACACTAATGGATTAGGAATTGGGAAGGTTGAATAGAGGAAGTGAACCCGCATTTGCGTGGAGGGAGAGTGGAAAACCATTTAGGAAAAACCACCCCCAGTTCACCCGACCGAGATTCGAACCTTGATCTTCCCGTCCTCGGCAGTCGGGCTCAACACGACTAGCGCGTTAGCCAACTACGCCACCGAGGTGGGTGAGAGGTTGAAACTATAGATAATTATATACCCCAATACCATAGCCAGGGGAGGTATGGGGGGGGGGGG
>CABFWB010004480.1:0-47656 GCA_902151455.1 Timema bartmani
AAAAGGAACAGGTCCAGTGGTGGAGCAGTAGCAGATTGCTCCTGCTCCACTAAAGGAGCAGTTTTTCCCATCCCTAGTCTGTGAGCGAATAGCACCGCGCCTGCGTAGTATGTTCCTCTAAGCTGTGTACTCGCGTTCAGTCGGTCGCTCTCGGCTGTTATCGCCAAAGGACCCGCCATCATTCGGGTGCAGACCCTTGTGTTCCTAAAATGCTACACATTATTTGGTTATTTCCTTACTATACGTGACCTAAATTGCATTAAAATAAAAAATAAATTTATTTAGTGTTTAAAACGATCACCAGTCAATAATGGTGATTCTTTTTAATGCATTAATGTACTGTGTTAGGTTATATGTGTGAGTTGTGTAACGTGGTATTCACGGTGTATATGACGTTAAGGTACGCAATCTTGCTTCTTACGTATTATACTGTTGAGAAGCATGGATATCCAGTCGAGACCATGCGGATCTACAGATCAACCAAAATGTGATTGCGTCATAGGTAACACTTTAAAACATAGATTTACGTCGTGCGCTTTCGAGGATAAAAAACAAACAAATAATACAATGTGGTAGACCTACATCTGAACTGAACGTCAGTACAAAAGTGAAATCATGTTTAATGCGTTTCAGCTCACATTTGTTAAATAATAATGAATGGTTGACGGGATGTTCTCATGTACAAAAATTATACTGTTGGTCTTGTCTTTTTTTTTTTATATAAAATGACAAGTGTGTTTGGAACATTACTGGTTACAATGATATGGGTATTGGCCAAGATACACAAAACCATTAAAAACACAGTTTGTCCCAAAATCATTTACAAGCCATGATCAATGAAAAAAGTTTGGTAAAATTATAATTGATTTAAGCCTTGATAAATAGAAAAAATACGGGATTCGCAGCACAATAATCTTGTTAGGAAGAATAGAGAAATTAAAAAGTGATTCATTGATCTAGTTTGTTTTTTAGCACGGCAAGAACTGGCATTTAGAGGCCACAATGACACGAGTGAGTCTTTCATTAAAGGTAATTACGTTGAACTAGTAAATCTTGTAAGTGAGTATGATGAAAAATTGAAGAATCATTTAGAACATTCATCTATATTTACGGGACTATCGAATTTGTTTCAAAATGATTTGATCAATGCCCTTTCAAATGCGTAAATGTCTAATATAATAAAAGATATATGAAACCACTTTTGTTTCCATCACACTGGATGAAACAAAAGATGTAAATAATTTTTCCTAATTGTCTTCTGTCTTTCTCTATATTACTCAAGATGGACAGGTACATGAGATAATTTTGGGCTTCAGAAATATTTCTGATGACACAAATGTGGAAGCACTATATATCTATATTGTAAAATTGATACAGGAGTATGGTTGTGAAAAAAATCTGATTGCACAAAGCTATGACGGGGCTACGGTCATGGCTGGGCACTTGAATATATTGTAGTCCAAAGTAAGAGATATATTTACGAATGCAGTTTTTGTACACTGCTTCGCTCATCGGCTGAATCTTGTATTGTCGCAGGGCGTGTCCCCTTATCAAAGACTGCAGAATATTTTCTTACTTTGAATGGCCTAGCATTATTTTTTTCAAAATCAACCAAATCAACACGAGCTCTGGATGAAGAAATGAAGAAAAGGCTTCCAAGAGTAGCTTCTACACGCTGGAATTATAATTCTAGATGGGTTTAAACTGTTTACGAGTATAAGAATCAACTAATTTCGTTGTTTGTCAAGATTACAGATCCAGAGAGAAATGGGCCCAAGAAGCGTACATTGCTGCCCGTGGATTTGAAGTTACGATGCACGATTTTAATTTTAATTTTCTACTAAATACATTTGCTGATATTTTCTCTCTTACTGGTAGATTATTTGATATATTGCAAGCCAAAATTAATGACATCGGTTATTGCATAAACAAATTAAAGGAATTTCAAAATTAATTGGAAAACAAGCGTGAAGAATTTGAGCGAGTCTGGACAAAAAAAAAACAACAAAGAGTCGGACGTGAATGAGCCTGAAAAAAAAAGTCCATGACATACTGACATATTTGATGTAAAAATATATTACAAACGCCTATACTGTGGATTTTGGACACATTTATAATACAGCTACGTGATAGTTTCAAGATGTTGGACTCATTATATATTTTAGAACTTCTACATGTAGATAATTTTTAACAATACAAACTCATTTTCTCCTAAATGGCTTTCCAGACCTTAAAAGACAACTATGGTAGTATGTTTGAGTTCCCTTCTTTAAGATCACAGCTTGTCAGTCATTGTCAGTGATTTGCTTATTTTTATTAAATCAAATGATCTACAAAGCACATATTGTCAAGTGGTAAAACTGTGTGAACTAGCTGTAACCATCCCGGCAGCAAGTGCTTCCGTTGAGAGAAGTTGCTCAGCATTAAAAATAATAAAAAATTAAGCATGCGATTCGCCAGGCTAAGAAAGGCTCACAAACTTGTCAGTGTTATCCATTGAAAAAAGGTCTTCTACAATAATTAAGACAAAATCCAAAATTTTACGATTTTGTGATTGAGGAATTTGCTAAGGAGGGTAAAAGAATCCAGCTAACCTACAAGTAAGGTAGGTACCTTATTATATTTATTATAAAATTTATCTTTTACATTTAAAAAATCTTGATAGCTTACCCTAGAAAAATATTCACCACACGCCAGTGGATACCCATTTTCACAGATTACTTAAACAATGGTGTTGGATCATTGAAATATCCTGTGTAAACATCAGTTTTACCTCCTGTAAAAAGCTATTACCATTGATATCTATAATATAACTGGATGAACACCTGTGACTGAAATTTTGAGCTGTCGTCTGCATACAATTGTATAAGAGAGAAGGAAACGGTATAGCTTTCTCTATTACATCCATACAAGGCAAAGTGGCATTATGACATCGTTCATTAATTTGATTAAATATGTTATGTCTGTAACATTGGTAAGGACGGTTGGGATAAGAACACTTACTTTGTTTAATGTTACTGCTTGAGTGAGAATGGCTGTGTCGGGAACACAGGCTATCGATAAGATTCTCTATAGTCATTTAGGATGGGGCATGATGGGAAGAAGACAATTTATTACGTCACCACACATGATAGCCAACCTACATGGAAATACATTACAGAATATATGAGATACATCAATGAGTGATTAGTTAGGTGAAATAAATGTGTTAGTAAAAGCTTTGAAGAGCATAACAACGTACGAAACTGATGAGTTTTTTCTTTAAATAAGTTTATGTAGCCTAATATATACGATGATTTTTTAAGGAAGCTCAGTTGTAAGAATTAAACTCCTACCAGAATCCTACCCTAGATTAGTGTTTAGGTAGGATAAAAGATATTACAGAAGGTAATTTCTACTTCCGTTCTAAATGGCTGTTTATCCTACCAAAATATTATATATATTCGATAGTATTCTGGTACGAAATAAAGCCTTACAGATTGTGTTTCTTACTAAAATCAGGATTTAGTAGATACCGTACTTCCTACAAACCTATAACCTAAGTTATCATTTGAACTTAAGATTTCTACACAAAGTATGGCTTTCAAACAAATGTAATACAGTTTTTATCTAACTTGTTTCATTATAGTTATCGAACTTGCAACATAAAATGGTTTCTGAAAGAAATATACAAGATATGAACAAACTTATTTAAAAAAATAAATATAATAATACTTCTTACAAGCATATAACCTAAGTGATAGTTTGAACGTATGGCAACGACACCAATTTTGCCTTTCAAACAAATGCAATCAAGTTTTACGATACCTTATTCATTATATTTATCTAACTCTCATTATAATATGGTATATGAAACCAATATACAAGCTAATTGCCTACTTTAAATATCATAAGTGTAGTTTTGGAATACTGTAAAAAACATTGATGACTACATATTAGGTTAAAAATTGTATTCGTATTTGTACAGTATTACCTATAAGACTGAATTGTATATCCTTTGATGTAAATGTTTCTTCAGGAAAGTGTGGTATAATACTTCGCTATTTTCAAACAATAACACGTTTATTCATTAGAAACATGTTTTCGCATATAGGTTATTTTGGCTGATGCAGACTTTGCCATTAATTAATCATAATTATCTTAGATGGTGTAGCATTTGGCTACAATTGAAGAAAATACAGGAGGGAAATAAACAACTTATCCCATTCACCGTCCCAGCACCTCTTGACAACAGTTTAGCAAGACAACGAAAGCAGAACCGAGTATAACCGCGCCACGTGAAAGACTGACCAAGCCCACCTAGGTTCGAACACCGGCCGCTAGAGGCCGCATGACATCAAATCTTTCCTAAGAACTTAAAAAAGGTAGCGATGCCTATTCTACTCTATAGAAGAATATTCTAGTACCTTGGAGTGTATTATTGAAGTTATGTTTGTCACGCGTATCACCTTTTGTGATCCTGATATGTTCCCCCACCTTATTCCTTCTCTTTTCTGTTTCTCTAGGTTTTTAAGGATATATAATGCCGGTATGGCAACATATCCGGCACTCTTAGATTTGACTCTAGATTGGGAGGTATGTAGCCGTGGCTAAAGTATTTAAAATATAAGAACAAATTTATTTTCGGCTTAAATTGATGTTTTTTTTAATGTAACTTTCTAAATTCACTTTTCGGTCTTTTACAACTAATTGTTTTATGAGTATATTAATAATCTTTGAAATCGTAGAGCAAGATTAAATTTTGATGATATTATGAAAGCATTCAAAGACTATGGTATTGTGAGTCCTATGTTTATTTTGTTGAGATCGATATATACCCTATCTAATTTTGAATATTTCTGTTTGACTTGATAGATAGACGAAAGAAATCATGGTAATAAGGTGTGATTATGTGAGTTTTTTTAATGAATATTACCTTAATAAATGTTCATTCTTCGTTATGCAATAATGGGAAAGGTTATCTTATTGTTTGAAATTACTCTTGCTAGTTATCTAGTCTTTTCATTATATTACGTATTTTTATTGAAGATGTTTTCATGTAAAATGGGAATATTAATTGAAGTTTTGTAATGACTGAGGATAGAATTTTTGATGACTTAATTTTGAATCCTGTATGGTTTAAATCAGTGTTTATTTACATATACGGTATGCATATTGTGGTAATGACTGAGGTTAGAAGTCTTTGTGACTTATTTTGAAATCCTATATTGTTTAAATTATTGTTTATTTCCATATATGCGTATTGTGGGGATAGATATAAATTTATAAATAGTTTTCTTTTAAGGGGCTAGTCAACGTAACTTAATGAGCAAGTTCCTTGTGGAAAGATGTGGTTTAAGTAAACAATGATATTTGTTTTCTCTTGCAAATTTTCAAACGTAATTCTATATTGTCTTTATATTAACCTTTCATATACATAATAAATAAATATTATATATTTACACATTCTACGACTATCATAATGATTCTTTTGCTACACTATTATATGGTTCTATCTGTTAAAATACATACACACATATCTTTAATTATATTTTCAATGAATAAATATCAAAAAAGGCATTTACTGGTTTTTTCCTTAATGTTCTAAGTAGTGAGCATACCCTTAGGATATTTTTTGTTTACTTATGTGTTTATTCATCCTTTTACTTATATACTTTTGAAGACGGCCGTCTAGCAATCATTCCCGCAACTAGATGAGTGAGTTGCGTGCTTTGAGTTTCAGGTGTCTGTACTCAGACAATTGAAACAATTACTCAAGCAATTCACTCTGATTGTGTTAATACATTTTTTTGTAACTATTTGAGCCTTCTATTTTGTTTAGTTAGGTAAAGGATGTTTCAATGGATTCACCTAAAAATGCATAGGCTCCAGTAATATTTTTCTGTCTGTGGTAGGGATGGGAAAAACTGCTCCTTTAGGGGAGCAGGAGCAATCTGCTACTGCTCCACCACTGGACCTGTTCCGTTTACCTGCTTCTTTTTGTCACAGTCCCTATATACAAAACTACTCCCAGCCTAATTTTTTTTAAGCATCGTGTCTACTGCCCGTTTGGTTTATGCATTAATTACGCTAATTTGTTAGAAACGGGGATGGCTGATTTTAGAGGAAGTGCACCCACATTTGTGTGAAATGAGAGTGGAAAACATTTACGAAAAACCACACGCATTGCAACCAATCGGAATCGAACGCCAATCTCCCTATCATTGGCAGTTCAGTTGCAATAGTAACGCCAGAGACTAGGGGTCTGCAACCTTTTTGATATCGTGAGCCATAATGTGTTTAAAAATTAATAACTGTTGGAACTATTTGAAAAAAAGTTCAACTTTACCTTTTTCATGGAGCAATTAGTTATTAATTCTATTTATTGAACACAATTGTTTTCTAAATATTTTGTGATTTCATGTAGCAATTAGTTATTAATTCTATTGAACACAATTGTTTTCTAAATATTTTGTGGGCTAGATAAAACCAGTCAGCGGGCCGTAAATTGCTGAACTTTGCCTTGAATCATTTGATCACCAAATGGGCCCTTTCAATGTTCAACATTAACGTAACAATTTATTGTGAGAATACATTATATACTGTACTTGTATTGTGGAAATAGTGTTTTGTATTATGAAAGCTTTTCTCCTATAAACTCATTTGTGACTCCCCAAACCATCTCTAAACTAGGCATATAATAGCTAAGTAAGGTTGCGCCGGACCTGATCTCAGCAGCTGTGACAAGAACACAAAGTATCCACTTCCTTTCTACTGTTTGTTTGTAAGAGTTTTTATTTTATATAAACATCTAATATTTAACATAATAACAGGAATCAAATTGGAAGACAGTAAGCACCAGCCCCGTAGGGCTCTCAAAAACTAACATATACAGAACATATAATTAAACATAATGATATAATTTGGCGCCTTGGCGGGCTGATTATTTATATTCCTTGGGGTAAGGGCGGGAAAGTATTACAAAAACCTGTCCCACCACTCATAATGGGTCAATTTAGACCTTTATGATACACAGGGTACAGATTAAGTGAGTAACGACATAAAGACGGAAACAGTGGAGAGGACCTTTCTACTGTACGACTGCTCCAAAATATCTCCGGTACTTAAAGGAACAAGGTTGCTCCGGACCTGTTACAGCGCAGCCTGTGACAGAGACGATGAGCAAAGTTACTTTGGACCTGTTCCAGCGCTGCCTGTGACAGAGAGACGAGGAGCAAGGTTACGCTGGACCTGTTACAGTTGCCTGTGACAGAGAGACGAGGAGCAAGGTTCCTCTGGACCTGTATCCAGCGCTGCCTCTGAAAGAAAGTAGAGAAACAAGGAGCAATGCCAAGCGTTGATAAACACTTCTAATACGTAGCTGTGTTGTGGTGCCATCTACCGTACAATATTGTAACGACGCAGTCTTGACCGAGAAAAAACAGTAGAAGCTCGGAGAAAACAAATGGGCATACAGTAATAGGTTTAACGTTTCAAACTGACCAGTGACAAAAAGGAACAGCTCCTTTCGTCTGTCAGGAACAGGCTGTGAATGTGACGTCAGAGGAGCAGTGACAAAGGAACAAGTTGTGATTTCACAACCCATCCCTAGTTCAGAACATCTGGCCACAGTCTGAACTCTGGATTTTCAAAGAGTCGACAACACTATTGCACAGATGCTGTTGGGTGAAGCCACAGTATTGGGAGTGTTACGGAAGGACACTTTTAAGCTTTTTATTTAATTATTAAAGCAAAACTATCTAACTTGAAAACTAAAAAAATAGGCTCAGCATGAAGCAGATAAGTGACACTCTTTCCCAGCTTAATAGAAACATTTTTGCATTGTATTAAAAATAACTAAATTAAAAGAAATCTTGTGTTATGGAAGGACAAAATAAAGACATGATAAAATCTTTTGAAAACTTAATGTAATAATTCTTCTCCTCTTTAGATTGTAGAAGGTTGGTATTTGTTGTGGATAGTTGTTGGTGTATTTAGTTTGTAAAAAATTTTAAAATAATGTTTTTGATTAGTTTTTTTTTCCAAAACTAAAACAAGTAGCCTATATACATAACATTACGGAAGGACAATTTTGTCACACTTGTAATTAATTAATAAGTTTGCATTAGATTGTGGCGGTAATTGCTGTCTAGACATAAGAGACTGTCAAAATGTAAAAATACATTATTATTGAGATTTCTTACCGTGCCCTTTCTGAGCATACAGACCACATCATCTAATGAAAGAACACAATGTCCAGCCTTAAATGCTTCCTTGTGTAAGGGAATCGCACACAACAGCATCAAAGTAGGCCTACAGTATGTAGTTTGTAAAAAAATCCAAAACAAATATTTAGCTGATAAACTTATTTATTCAATATTAAAATTACAAATAGGCCTACACATATTATTATGGAAGGACAATTTTGTTTTAAATGTGTTTAAACTAGTTTAAAGGCAATATTTGCAAATATTTTTGTGGTAATTATTTTGTCATCATATGAGTTTGAAATAATGTAAATTTTGTAAATAAAAATTCATAAAAAATATACTATTACAAAATATAGCAAGAATATTTTGTGTTTTTTTTAACAAAACTAAGTCATCCTGAAGATCAAACTTTGCACTGAATGCTAAACAAGGCATTAAGTTTGATTTACAGGATAGCTTAGTTTTGTTACAAAAAATTAAAAATTATTTCAATACACACTAGGTTTTATGATATGTTAAACAAATAAATTATTCGTTGGTTTGTTTTTAAATACATATTTCAATAATATGCAAAGTTTATTTTTCCAAAATGCTAATGTGCCTAGTGAAGTTGTACCTCACAATGTCCCTCACACATGATATTGTGGGTATCGAAGAGCTTGAACCATATCTTCTGAACAATATCTTCTATATCTACTACTGATATATTGTATCTATCATCTGGCTGAAACATTGTCTTACTTGTATCATATCAATAAATAAAATGATAGAATATTAGGAAAATGGTAGAGCACAAACAAAAGTAAAAACACTGACGTATTTACACACACTTCAATATTTCGATGCCATTATAGCATCTTCCTCAGGAAGTAGTAGTAATTAGACTGACTGAGGAAGATGCTATAATGGCATCGAAATATTGAAGTGTGTGTAAATATGTGTAAGTGCTTTTACTTTTGTTTGTGCTCTACCATTTTCCTAATATTCTATCATTTTATTTATTACTAAATGTTTTTGCTCAATGCACTTTTTTCACACATTGTATCATATCAAGACAATTCATTCCCATTACTTGGAACTAATGGTTTGGAAGAACAGCTTGTATGATGCAGACAGAGAATACCTGTTGTTTGCTAAATACAAACTTTACAAGAATGTATGTACCTGCTGTAACATTATGGGTTAACTTGATACATCAGTGTCACCAATATATTAATATGTCATTTATTCTAGATTTCCCTAATTTGTTTTTTATTAGTGTAAACACCCATATGGCCTAACGCCTTCTCTAGGCCCAACAAATTTGTCCTTCCATAGCATTAATTTGTTAGCTCTATAACTTTTTAATAGATTAAGAAAATAATAATATAGAAGTATAGAAATGTGTATTGGAATACAAAGAAAGAAGGTGCAAAAACAAAACATTTAAATTTGTACTATTTTAGGGACAGTGCTAACTAAACTATAAAAACTTTTTATGGAAGGACATTTTAATTTTTGGGGAAATTCATCGCATGTAAGCTAAAGGAAAAATTTTTTATTAATTTTTTTTTATAAAGACAATAAACAATAGTAATGTCAAATGGGGATACTTTGATACAGAAAACACCATATTTGTCGAATATTTTCTAAACTAAGCTGTGTACAATCATGGTTGTATTTTTAAAACCATGGGACAGGTTTGCACTATCAAAATATTAACAATTAAAAAAATTAGCATTTCAATTTTTACCTGATAAATTTTTTTGAACGGCTGTTCAAAGTAACCCCACACTTTGAACACATATTTAAAAGCATTGTGACAGGCACACTATTGCAGTTAGGACATTGTATGATACAATACGCCCATCGCTTCTTTGGCTTTACATGACAGCTAGCAGAAGCTAGCAGATGCTATCAGTAATGCCAACATTGTCTGAAAGTAACTTTTGTCAACATTTGGAAATAATTATTATTTGCTAAGTATTACTATTATTATCACTAAAAATATTATCAATCACTTTTAACAATACTTCCCCAAGGATTACAGTATAATTTTATTTTCCATAATCAAATTAAAAAAAAAAAGTCTAGTAAATTCATTCTAGTTTTTTTTTAACTCTTGTGGCAATTACTGGTTAAATAGAGTGTGAAATTTTACATTTAATGGTATTATATTCACTTATTAATATTTTTATAACTGACTTCACATATCTTTAATATAAATAAATGGTTTGTGATAATAAAGAGGAAAAAACATACAAAATGTTTGTGAAATAATATAAAGTTGAAATTTTGCAAACATGAGTATTAATACTATTCTCCGTCCAATTAGCAGCACAGCTTCTATTCAATGGCCATATTTGTTTTTAACATACAAGGCCACTTTAAACGTTCTCTTGCTTTTAATAATTAATTTGAATTAAACAGCAAAAGCAAACTTCAAAACTATACAAACAGCCAAACGGTTATTCTCATAATCAAAATCTAACAATTTTAAGTAGACATTATAACAGTGAATTATCATATAAAATACAGTTAATAAAACCACATGCGTGTGTTTACAAGTTGAAGCAAACAAAAATATTTTATAGTTTAGTATTTAGGCGTGTCTATGCTACCGTTAATAATTTTATTACACATTTTAATAGTACAATGTCTTTTTTGAATATTAATTCGGCTACTTAGTAATCCGTGTGTTCTTTTGTGAATATTAGTTCGATGTGTGAGCGTGTTATCCTTGGAAATTAAATGGTTATTTAGTGATATTAAATAATTATTAATCTAATTTAACATTAAAGCGTGTAATAAAAAAAATAGCGAGTGTTTCTCGGTGATCACTATACATTATTCGAAAATTTAAGTCTGTGTATCAAGACTATAAAATATATCTTTTAACTCCAAGATTGTGTTGTGTTGCCCTCTTTGCTAAACCTAGAGTTTTAGGATTTTTATAGTATTCCAAAAAAATCTGTGAAGTGTAATAAAAAATACTAGCGAGTCTTTCTCCAGTGTTGATTAAATAAAATACCAGGCTAAGACTTCAAGTAATAAGTTATTGTAGTTTTATTAGAGACTTTGTTATAACTGTTTAAGAGAAGTGAATCTAAAATAGATTTTTGTTGATTAGGATAGCTTTTGATTTGTCATTGTCATTTATTTTATAGGCCTAAACATATTTTCAAGGATATTAATCTTTGTTTGCTAAATTATTTAAAGTCATCATAAATGGGCCTACATATTAAAACAATATAATATAACAGATTGTAAAGGTGAGCATAAGCAAAATGGATGCAATTGAGACCAACCCACTTATCATCATTAACCTGGCTGAAGATGATGAAGAGGACGATGATAAATATGATGATATAGAAGATCTTGCGACCCCATTCTAAAACACTTAAAAGGCACAAGCCAGTTCATAATGACTATGACTTATTTGTTGTAATAATGTTGAAAAGGTTTATGACAGTGGGTTTATCTTTCTGTGTAATACTACACATTCAGATTTTTCACATTTATATTGTTTTTAATAATACTATTAACAAGTAATTATTTATAAAATAAAAAAATTATCATCAGAAGTTATTTATTAATAATAATAAAAACTTATATGTGATTAAATGCTAAATTTTAAAAATATTTTATATTGTAGAAAAAATTAATAATTAATACTAGGCCTAACATTAACATATCAAGATCAACAATAAATAAAAAATAAATAAAACAGTCATATATGTTTCTTGTATATACCTAAATTCTGATAGTCGGAAGTGACAACTGCTAAACACATGTTTTTGCGGATCATACGGTTCGGCGTAGGGATACATAATTTGGTCTGGTAACTTTTCAAAGCTGTCGACTATGAGCTGTCAGTCAGCACCAAAGAAGCCATGGGGCTACTGCAAATAGCTGAAAAGAGGGAGCTTTTCTGAACATTTGCTATAATATACTATAGAGTTTGGTTAAAAATGAATTGAGCAGGATAAAAAAGGGGCCTTTATTGATCTTTCGTATTCCTCAAAACTAATACTGCTTCCAGGTTTTACAAATAAATTTGTCATTTTTGATGCCCTTGCTTTTGGACCCTTGCACAGTTCATTTAGCATTGTTATTACAACATTTTCTGTTATCAAGGGAGGTTTATGAGCCTGGTCAAGATCATTGTTGTCATCTGGTGCTCTGTTGGGAGTGCTAGGGGCAATAGGTTTGGTAAGACCCGGCATAGTTACTGCAGCTTGGTCTCCGGAGTTTGGGGTTTTCTCAGCAGTTGATGCAGGATCAGGAAGCTTATTCAAAACACTTTCTCTATCAAATGGTCTAATACCAGTGCAAGCAAAACCAGTTTTTTTTAACAGGTTTGGGAAAACCTTTGGAAGACTTTCAATGTGTCTTCCTGCTGTGATACGCCACTCCTCAAGAATTTTACACCAATGCTTTCTAAGGGGTGCATACACAGCAACATGAAGTGGTTGGGTTAAGTGAGTTGTATTTGCAGATTAGCACACAAATTTGATGTTGTTTTCCTCACACTTCTTTAACACATCCGTGGAAAAATGAGAGGACAAATTGTTCACATTAGCCCCACTTTGGGCAAAAAATGACATTGACAAACATAAAAATTCATAAAAAACTTATTTTTTCACTATAAACAGTGAAACTTGTGGGACTTTGTTAAGAATGTATCAAATAATGATAAAACAGGGGCAACATCTCGATTTATTACATTTCGGACCGCGGGCAGAGATGATTCGCAGCATAACAATAAAGAAAAAAAGTGTATTGCTTTTCATTTTTTTATTGTTTAGGAATATAAATGTTTTTCAAATATGGTGAAAATATGTTGTTTTGATATCAACAATGTATAGGGGAAAAAATGGTCCTTAAAGGTAAGTGACAACATTGTCAAAAATGCATATTTATCATTTTACAAACTTTTTTCAAAGTAACCCCTATGTTCAAAGTAGCCCCATTTGACGATATGTGGGAAAACACAATTTTTGGCCTAGCAAAACTTAATATTTAGTAGACAGCTTATAAACTGATGTCCTTCCATAACACAGTTTTCTACCTTTTTTCAACTTTCATCACACATAAAATGAAAATAAGCTTGATAAAATCAATATGATATTAATTTTATAGTATGAAAGAGCAATTAATTAGCTACAATTTGATGCTAAACATGTCACATTTGAATAAAATTTATAATTTAAATCTTTGTCCCTGATTATCATGGCTTCACTCTGCTACTAGCTTAGGATAGATGTCAGGGCTGTGGAGTCTGTACGCCAAGCCTTCGACTCCAACTCCTTCAGAAATGTCTAATATATATTAATTATTAAACAAATTTAATGCAGTAAAATACTCCAATAGAGATTACTTCATGGGAAGCTTCTTTGACACTTTGAATTTACATTTGAATAAATTTATTGATACAAATTACAAATATTGATCATAAAACATAAAAGACGTATAAGGTTTAAATGATAGGGCCTATTATCTACCATCTATTGTAATAATAATATAATTTTTTTTAAGTTCGAGTTGGTACATTTTACTCATTGGTGGGATTCAAAAAATTTAGCAACTTGTTCTCTTTCATAATTAAAAAATAAAAACAATGAATAGTTTATTGAAGTTATTTATTACATTTCAGGAAATGTAATTCCGGACACTGAAACTATTTCATCTTTTAAAATACAACCCAATTCTTCAACCTGATTATCATTTTTATTTGTCCCCAATTCCCCACCCACAAGTAAAAAACCCTTGACAATCTCTCTGAAGCTCTACCGAAACTATTGGCTGCCGTGGACCAAATGACCATCGTCTAAATGGATGTGAAGCCGAGGGTAAATAATGTGACTAGGTATATTCGCACAACTAACTTATTGGTGTACATTATAAAGGTTACTAAGGTGTCCCTGGATGTTTCAGGAGCAAGGTAGCGAGGACTCGCGACCAGAGGTTCCTGTCACAACCAACCCCACGAAGAGTCCTCTCAAGGAGTTCTCTGTGCTGGATGCGTTTAGAAGGGATGGCAAGTTCAGCCTGGCTCATATCCCCCCACCCCCTCTACCTGCTCACACGCACAAGGTCAGCAACAGCAATACTTTATAATCCTGTATGAAATTTTGAATCTAAATTCTAACCCAGTTGAAATTTGTATTTGATTAAAAAAAATTGATAGTTCAAATAATTTATAGATTTGACTAAATTTAATTTGAAATTCAAATTTTAAGTGTGAAATTTTTACATTTTAAAAGCCATGCTGTTTCTGTTTCCTTTTATGTGTTTCCATCTCTCTTTAATACCCGTTTGGATTATACGCTTATGTTCTAAATTTGCTAATGTGTTAGGGACTAGGAAGGTTGTATTTAAAGGATGTGTGGAGGGATATTGAAAAACCACCCTCAGTACATCCAAAACTGGATTAGAACCCCGATCTTCTCGTCATTAGCAGTCCCAGACTAATGCGAGAGTGATGAGTAATGCCTTTGACCAATGGAATGGGCCAAATCAAGATAAACAGAAAATATGACATCTCCTATCAAGAATGTAAGTGTAGAGAACTCTTCATTGTACATAAGGGGTGTGTGTTTGTCAGGATGTGGGCCGCCATCTCCCCATGGCGTTTCTGCCCCGCCAAGAGTCCCCGGGGATTCCCTTCCTGACACCAACTGGCCATGGGATGAGATTGGGTCGGCCTGACATGGTACCTCCTATGATGCCGCCCGGGATGTTGCCCCAGAATCGGGGGTTTGTCGGTGAGTGGTCAGGTCAGGTTTTCCTCTCTTCCCAACCTTGGTCCCCACCAGTCCTCTGTATAGTGTGTGGACAGCTCTTGTTGAGTCGCTGAGTCTGTGTGCGTGTTTCAGCAAGGAATATGCTGCTACCTCCTCCACCAACAAGGCTCCTCTACCTGCCTCAATTTGGTCGCATGGACCGAGAACATGGACCAGGGCTTAGGCCTAGGTTTCCTGCACATCACCAGGTACTTGTTCTATTCATTCAGTAACAACTAGAGCCCGAATGGGTGGTAAGATGCAGTGCTATAAAAACAACTAGAGGTGATTGACTCTAAATCTCGAATCAGAATTTCCACTTTCCCTTTGAATTTCGAATCAGAATCTTAGAAAACATAATGAACACAGGAGGAAATATAAATATAATATAAAATAGAAATAGTAACTAAATGTTAACATTCTTTCTTAAAATTAATTCACTATAACATTCTCTTAAGTGCTAAATTACTTGTCTGGGGCCTGCTTGTTGAGTTGATCCTATAATTATAACTAGTTCTGAACCACCAATAAGCAGTGTTAGAGCTTTAAAACAAATTTCACTTGAAACTTTTTTTTTAAAGACTGTGAATCTGATATTTTCTTGAATCTTGAATATCTTAAAGGATTTGAGGGTATATCCCTAGTAAAAACAAACTTGTCCAAGATCTTAGCTCAATCGGTAGCAAATCTGTCTATGATATAAGTAAGTGTCCCAGGTTCAATTCCCTGCATGGCCAAATTTTTTTTATCTTTGGTGAAATGTAGGTTCCTCCCTTTCTCAAATTAACGGCCGAAGCATGGATGTTATGGCTATTCTAAATATAAGTTGGTTTGTAAGCCGTGTGCTGACATAATCAGTTGGTTAAGAAAGCTCACATTAAATATCTCAAATAAAAAAAAAACTGTTCAAAATAACTGCAGGAAAAAACTGTGTTAGGAAGAATTGTTTTAAAAAGATCACATAACTTCTCTTGAAGATTGACTGATTGATAGGAAAATTAAGGTTTGGAACAAAACTTTATATACTGAGTCTAGAGATTCATGTCTAATTCATTACTTGTAGAGAACAATGGACAATTCTTACAAACTTACAACACATTATGCTGCTAATATATCAGCCAATGAGGTTGTGTGGCATGGTCTATTAGATGACGGCTAGTTAAAATGCAAAAATACACAGGAGACAGGCTAATTGCTTCTGAAAACGGTTGAAGACTCAAGTAGGAATATTTGTCGAGAAGTTACACATTTTATTTGACTTTGACTTTTGCTTTGGAAATTGATTTCAGTTTCGACAATTATGAAGCAAGTTAATAAAATGAATTATTGCCTAATGGCTTGGAAATGTATAGTAAGACTTAAATTATGTGTATAAGCACAATATACAGTCAACTCTCGATTCTACGACCCCGAGAATAGTGTTCCTCTCGAAGTAACAACCCTTTTTTGGGGAACCATGAAAAATGTGGGAAAAAAGGCCGAAAATTTTAAGGAAATCGGCCGTAAAATGTGTTTGTTGCACTTACTTAGGTTGTTGCATTGCGATTATCTTTGTGAGCGCTGTATTACTAATAACTGGGGTGGGTCAGTTATAAAAATAGACACCACCCCATCAGTGCCAGCCAATAGCACTTGACTGCCCACCCACCTCCCACAAGCAGACAATACTTTCCTGTATGCGACTGCCGCAACATCACACGCCAGGCTTGTTTTTGCCATTGTTATTTCAATTCTCGATTTGGTTACTTTTTGGTTTGATTTTGTGACCGATTTTTGATGACCCACGCTATTGTTTTTGCCATTGTTATTTCGATTTGGTTACATTTTTGGTTTGATTTTGTGAACGATTTTTGACGACCCACACTTTTTTTTTCATTTGATACAAACTTATAATTTTGATGAAATGAGTGGAAAGAGGACCTTCTTGACGCTCACGAAGAATTACAAGATCATCCAGGAAGTGGATGAGAAAAAGATTACAAAGTCGGAGATTGCGCGGCAGCGGCATGGCATCCTGAAGTAGACACTTTTCACGATTTTCAAAATGAGAGAAGAAATTGTGAATCCAGTGCAGAAGGAAGGCCATAATGTAAAGGTCAAAAATTTGAAGGGTGTGACGCACACGAATCTAGAGAAGGCTATGCTGGAGTGGTTCAAACATGCCTATAAATAGACCGATGATGCAGAAGAAGGCCGATGAATCTGCCCAGAGGTTTGGTATAGAAAACTTTAAATGTTCAAGTGGGTGGCTAGAGCGTTTCAAAGTGCTTGTCGGTGAGAGAGTATTGGCCGACCCAACACCGGTGAGGGAGTGGATGCCCTTGCTCTGAAACATTTTTAGACGCTATCACCCTCAAGATGTATACAACACTGACGAGCTGGGGATGTTCCACAACCTCATGCCAGATCACACTCTTGCTTTGAAAGGGGATAAGTGCAAAGGAGGGAAGAGGAGCAAGGAGCGCCTCACCATCCTTCTGTGCTGTAACATGGATGGCAGTGATAAGATGAAGCCCCTCGGGATCGGGAAGTTCAAGAAACCCTGGGGTTTTAAGGACAACATCCTGCCTTGTGACTATGATTTTAATAAGAAGGCATGGATGACCTCAAGGGTGTTCACGAGGGGGCTTCAAGGCTTTGATTCTAAGATGGATGCCGCAAATAGAAAAGTTGTGCTCTTCATCGACAATTGCCCCGCACATCCTGCTCTCGACAAACTCAGAACATCGAGCTGGTGTTTCTGCCAAAGAACACCACAAGCATGTTTCAGCCCCTGGACCAGGGGATAATCCAGCAAGTGAAGGTGAAGTTCCGTGAGATGCTTGTGCGGGGTATGGTATGGAATCTCGACATGGGCAAGGATGTCAAAAAATGGGACCTGTTCAGGACCATGGAAGGAATCGTCGCCAGTTGGAGAGCCATGAGATCGTTGGTAATCGCCAACTGCTTCTGACATGCCCACTTTTCCTACCAGTCAACGAAGAGGCTGCTGTCTGTGTGCTTCCCACCGCTGCCAGCGCCGAAGACCCAGATGACCCACCTCCAGTAGACGCCAATTCCCAGCCAGACCCCTCCATGGAACAGCAGACAATGACATCACAGTTGGGGGCACCCTTGACAACGCCGATATAATCAGGGGGCAGCAGGAGTCCAGCGATAAAGAAGGGGAGGAAGAAATGGAAGAAGAGCCTGAAGACATCACCACGACGAAAGAAGTTCTGAAAGCCAGGGACGTCTACTCAAGAGCACTTAAGCGTCAAAGTGCTAGCGAAGAGCTATGTCCCAGTTTTATAATGTGAAAGACTTCATCGAGAAAACTGGCGCTAAGAAGAAGCAGGCTTCCATAGTGGACTTCTTCAAGAAATAGGTAGGTTTTTTTCCCCCCATGTTGTCTAAAAAATGCAATTTTTGAGTATGAAGGTCGGGGGTGGAACAAAGTCAGTTAAAATTCCAATAAAGACCCCTTCGAAATAACGACTTATCCAGGGAACCGTGAAATGTCGTAGAATAGAAAGTTGACTGTAATATATTTTTCAAACTTTAAACAACCAACAAAAAATATCTGAACTGATTTTACTTCGAAATTATTTCAAACATTTCATTCGTCTTTGCTTCAAATTGTAAACCCCAAGTGATTATTAATTAAATCTGACTATTTGGCTCTTGAGAGCCACACTTTGAGACAGTGTATGGATCTTATTCAAGGAGGAAGTTACTGAATAGTTGCTAATTATCAATATAAGTTTGGTGTGTGGTCCCCAGCCCATGCCCCACTGGATACAACCTGGATTTCGGCCCCCGACACATCTCAATGGGGAGTACCACCACCATCATCATCACCACCAGCAACAGCATCAGCACCCACGCTGGGACCATGACCCATACAACGGTCTTATGACGACCAAGGAGCGTCAGTGGCTCTATAATATACAGCAGCTACAGCTCAGCACAGACAAGCCATATATTGACGACTACTACTACACCGTGAGTATTGTTAAATCTTGTAACTTTTACCAACAGCCATCACCATCATCTTCGACTGTTTCCAGACTGGCCAGGTCAGTTTAGTAAAATGCCTCCATCTTCTTCTTTCCTGACACCAATCTTCCTCCTTTATTTTGGGCAAATTTCATAGTCCGACTTAGACACCTCATGTGCGGTGCTATACTAAATACAAGATGACACCTACCTAATCTCGAATGGAAGAGGTCAGATTCATATATAAAATTAGCCCTTTTCATTCTGGTATAGGTAGGTGTCATTTTCTATTTAGTACAATGCCACCCTTGAGGTGTCCCAAGTCTGACTTTGAAACTGGCCCTTCCTTGCAGTCTTCTCCTCTCACTCGCACACTTACTGTTACCTGCTCTGCCCATCTCTTTTTTGGTCTCCCATGCAGTTTTTTTCTTCCAAACCTTAGCTCCATTTTCCTCATTGGTATTTTTTCCTTTCCATCCTCATTACATGCCCATACCATCTCAGTCTTGCTTCCTCTACTATATCATGTACTCCAACATCCTCATTACATGTCCATACCATCTCAGTCTTGCTTCCTCTACTATATCATGTACTCCAACATCCTCATTACATGCCCATAAACTGGACTGCTGATGATGAGGAGATTGAGGTTCGATCCTGTTGGGTGGTTTTTTTCTAAATGCTTTTCCACTCTCCATGCAAATGCGGATACACCTTTAAATTCAACCTTTCTCATTTCTAACTCATCAGCACAATTAGTACATGAGTGTTTAGCCAGAATAAGCAGTAAGACGCAGTTAAAAAAAAAGAAGAAAGAACTAGCTCAAAATTTTTAATTAAATTTCATCAAATCCTTTTTTGGGATATGTTTGGATTTGAGATTTCAAATTCAGTATGAATATTTTATATAGTAATACTTAGAGCTTTGAGTTGAATCCTGACTAGATTCCGATTCTGATCCCAAACATGGTTTTGTTGTGTTGTCAGGTGTTTGTGAGTCGTCGTGGTGACCCGAGTGGCGGCAATTTTGTGACGGAGCACCGGGAGAGAAGGGACAGTGTTCGGGACAAGCCGTACACTCCCATGCAGTTCCAGAACTCTCTCGGCAAGCTACAGGTACGTTCCATTGGCTACTGGGCGGGTCATGTGGGGTCATGCGGAGGATGTGGTAAGTATTTGCTCTGGTCATCACTCTAGAGCAGGGGTGTCAAACTCAAACAGGTGTAAGGGCCACATTATATCATTAAGGAGGCATTGTGGACCGCACATAGGATTTTTATTTACTATAAATTTACTATATACTATATTTACTATTTTAAATGTTTATACAGAATTAAAAAACTTACTTGTTTTTCCCCTCAATCCCTTTACATTCTTAAAGTACACTGATTTCTACAAATATATTTTCTTTTAATGCGAATACAAAAGGCAAATTAAAAAAAATAATTCTAATTGATAATTTACAATATTAAAAATAAGTGCTAAAATTAAAAATAAATAGTTATGACAAAGACAGTAATAATACACTTAGTTCAAAATTCAAATATTTGTCATTTAAAACAAAATGTCAGGATGGTAATTTATCACATCTACTGTTTGTTGGAAATCTGGCATCGCTTCCCACTTACTAAATAAACAAAATCTGGAGACATATTTTGACTTGAAAAAATCCTCATTGTGCTTTATAAATGTTCATCTGTAAGCTGGCTTCTTAACTTGGATTTATTCAATTTTAAAAGGGAGAAAAACTGTTCAAAAATGTATGTACTTCTGAACATTGATAGTATTTTAGCTGCGTTCAATTCAATAGTGTGATATTTATTACTAGGGGTGGTCAAGCACCAAATATTTGTATCGGGTGGGCATTACAAAATCACACTCAGGCACAGGCAGATTGGAGCGGGCACTTAATTTTGCAAACAACTTTGTCATGGGCCTATACAATTTCAAATTATAAGTTTAACAGTCTAATTTAATTTAAAAAAAGATAGAAACAACTTTGTTACAGTCCTATTAAATTAAAAATTACAAGTTAAAACTGGGGCTGTCAAACTCGATTCCTCGATACCTCGATACCCTTGATTTATACTTGTATTGAAAAAATCAATCTTAACATGACGATTATCGCTACTTCGGTTCTTAGCTCTCAATAAAACTGGCATTTATACAAAACAGCAACATTCAGAATAAGTAATAATTGATTATCTCTCATTTTAGTTTAGTTGCTGTTTAACTTAAATGCCGGCAAATTGTAAATATACTATATTGGCTGGAATATAGTACAACCCCGAATATAATACGACCCTAACATTTTGAAGTGTTCTAGATGAAAAATAAATTGTCTCGAATATAATACGACCTGACATTATGACAGTAACAAGAGGTAAAAATTTAACAACTTTGACACACTTTTATTTAAGTAAAAGTTAAGTGAGATTGTCAGAATACATGAATCGATTCTAAACAAACAATCGATGTATAATAAGTAGACTAGGGGTGGCAATTTTCCATAATCTATCGATATATCTATTATTAATTGCTATATCACAACGTGTTATAATGAAAATTACAATATTTTGATCAAATTAAGATGGCCGCTCTCTTGTAATTATTTTCTCTGTCACTTTCAATTTTTAATGTTTTATGTAGCTCTTTGAATAAGACAAGCTTGATAAAAATATAGCAAAAATTGACATAGTTAATAAAAATAGAGCAAAAAACCTTATATTTATTTTAATTCAATAGCTTTAAAGCGTAGTTCAATATATCAGTGCCAAAACACTTCATCACTAATTTCTGACGAGCCAACGTGCATAGGATCAGTTATGGTGGATGACTTTAAATTTTTGTAACGTGTGAAATGTGTTCTTCTTTCCATTTTAAAATCCACAATTTATTATATTAATTTCAAGTTTATTTGAATTTTTTGTTTTAATTTTCAGTTTTGAAGATTTTTAGTGTGTATCTATAAGATTGTGAGATTAAAGTTTAAAGCGACCATATATTTCTATGGTCGAGCTATTAAATTTATTAAAGTTATTAAATATCTAAAAAAAATATTTTTGATCGTTTTTACAAAGCTAATCTCTTTTATTTTACGAACAATATTTACAGAAATAGTTTTTATTTTCAAGTAGGCCTACTTAAGTATTTTAAGTTACTACCAGTACAGTACTCAAGTTTTCTTTCCAATGTAATTAATTCAAAACAGTGCACTTTCATTTAACGATACTATTTGATGAATTGAATAGACTTGTGTTCTCAACAACTGTTTATTATGACTTTTTAATTTATTTTTTATTTACAAATGTTTGATTTAATGAGGCTTCATTTGTAGGTAATAATACATGGTTACTCTAATGTAATTCCTAATTATTTTATTATTTTGATTATATGATTTAATGCTTGTAAAATTGATATTTTTCTTTGTTAAAATAAAAAAAAAATATATGGACTTTTTTTAGTTTTTGGTATGTTATGAAGTTAAATACCTACATATTTTTTTATATGAGGTTGAATGCTTGGAAAAATAATGAAAAAAAAGTTAAAGAATCGGAATCGAGAATTGAAAAATCAAGGTTGAACTTAAGAATCGGAATTGAGATAAACAGGTATCATGACATCATTAGTTAAAACAGTCACATTTGATTTAAAAAAAAGATTAAAATGGTTAGCTTATGCTCATGAATTTATGGTTAATACTAGGGCAGATTTCGCTTTGGTTTGTGAAAGTTTTGTTGGAGTGTAACCAGTTTCTCTACATTTTCTCGAGCAATTGCTTCCACTATATAGTACACACATTTCCAGCACTTAAAAAAACCCATTCGCTTGCCACTTGAGTGGCAGAAATAGGTAAGCATTTAAAAACTAAAGGTTTGAGTGACTACATAACTGCAAATACATATTTAAAAAAATTGAAATGATACAGTATGTACGAAACTTGGATCATGCATAAATCGAAATCAAAAACGTGTTTACTTGAAGCAAAATGGCCGTTTCTTATTTAATGTTCATTTGGTGCATACTTTTCTATTTATATCCTAACAACTCTGGATAATAATAATAAATTAAAGAAATGTAAAGAAAACTTATTTAAACTAAGTTTTCACAAGCATAGGGCCTAAATATCTCAATGTGGAAATGTTGAATTTGTTATGTTGTTGGCATTGATAGAGAAAATTAAATTGTAGGAAGCTTGATTTCATTACGTTGTAGACTTGTAACCTCTGAGAAACATTATCATAGTTTTGTTGAAAGCAAACACAATAATTTACAAATTAATAAAAAATAATACTTACCTTTGTTTAATATTAGTTGAATTGAAATAATTCAACTATGAAATAATTCAACTATGGATATCAGTTAAATACTATTTTTCAAAGTTTGAATTAGAGGTTAGTGCTAGCATGGTATTATATAACTTACCAAGTTCTTGAGATGCTCGATCAAAATACGGCTATAAAAAATACTCGCCCGACATTCCAGGATTTTTAGATGGTCAATTTATTGCTCGAAATTTCGGGTGCCCAACCACCTCTATTTATCACCCAAATACTTTGAGTAAAATTCTGGTAGGGACACTTTCATAAATGTGTCTTGAAGAATAGAATTACATTGAAAATCAATAAATTTGAGTTTCATTTCTTCCTTAACACTTTTGATATTAATTGAAAATGAAGCAGAGAACAAGTAAAACAAAAATGTATCTTGTTGGAAATACTTGAACCTTTCCAAACTCTTTTTGGAGAGCTGAAATTAATGTAACATAATTATTGAGGTTGGATCTATCATTATAGGTTTCCACACTTGTTTTGAGCGTAAGGACATGAACAAAATTTTGTTAGAAAGTTGGTTTTAACACAGTCTGAGTTTGATTTGGAAGACTCCAACATGGTCAAATAACTGTTTGCTGGTTTGACCCTTTCCCTGAAGTTGAACATTAAGTGAATTAAGATGCTGTGTAATATCAACCAAAAAAGTTAAATCTATCTTCCAAGACTTGTCATTAAAGTCCTCGACTGAACTGGTTTTTCAGCCATAAATATTTCAATAGAGTCTTTCATTTCAAAAAATAACTTTAAAACGGTGTCCCTTCTCAACCACCTAACTTTGGAATGATATGGTAATTCTGTATTTCTTCACCAATTTCTTCCCAAAAGCAGCAAACTGACGATGATTACTTGTGTGAGCACAAATAAAATTGACAGTTTGTACAACTGATTGCATCATGTGGTCAATTTTTAAGGCTTTTGCGCACACAGATTCTTGGTGAATGATACAATGTAATACAACAAAATGTTCAGATGGCAGCCCCAAAACCACCAGTTTCTCTCTTAATTTTGCAGCCACGCAGTTTTTTCTAACCCACCCTGGAAATAGTAAGGCTAACCATTCTTTTCCAATCAAGTCTTGATCATTTATAACTTTTTCTAAAGCAACATATTTTCTGCAGTGGTAGTGTATTTTAAGGGAATTGTTTCTAGAAGTTATTTAGTTATATTTAAGTCTTTATCCACGCGACAAAGAAATACAGCCAGCTGTGCCACAATTTTGATATCAGTACTTTCGTCAATGGATATAGAAAAAGCAATAAGACTCTCAGCCCTCTTTATTATTTGTTCTTTGATATTACCTGAAATATTAGTCATGCATGCTGCAACTGTATTCCTTGAAAGTCTATTTCAACCGTTCACGTTTCATTTTAGAGATTTAGTCATCACAAGCTTGGTCAGTATATTTTTCATGTGAATCACGATGGTTTGTTTCATAGTGGCTTCTCAAGTTGTATTCTTTCATCACCGAAACAACACAATTACAAATTAAACAAGTCGGCTTCTCGTTACTTTCAATATCAAAAAATGAAAGTTCCCACACTTTGTTAAATACTCTACATGCCTTATCAATTTTTCTTTACTTAAACTCATTGTGTTAACAATAAATAAACCAAAATGAGTCTTGTATGATTGTGACTCAGAACGAATGGCTGTGAGAACAGAAGGTGGAGAGAGACTGAAAGAATTTGTAGGGGAGAGTTTGGAAGGGAGGATTTTTAGGGGAGGTCTTGGAGGAGAGGCGTATTATGAAGCTAAGGAGGAGTAAGAGTTCCAAGAAATAAGGCAAAGTGGCAAATCCAATCCCAAACTCAAAATATACCACGAGCTCAGACAAATTCTGTAACTGCAGGCCACATTTCTATTCTTCTTTCATAATAAGGCGAGGGCTGGTTTAAACTCTCCCGCGGGCCAGATGTTTGACACCCCTGCACTAGAACTATGTAAAAACTTAGATATGAAACCAAGAGCAAGCAAGGAACAAGGGACTGATATATGGTTCTGGATGCAAGTACCTTTCTTGTGATAAGCGTCTTTAAAATAACTAAAAAAAAAATTTTTTTGGGAGAATTTTCCTCCCTAGAACGGCCCCTGATGAGGCGAGCAAATGTTAGTTTGTTGGACGGCAGAGAAAGGAAAATAACGGCTGTTCCTTATGACATAACGAGAGATAATATTTCAGGCCGGCAGTGTGACTTCACCTCGCAAACTACTAGACCTAGAGGTGGTCTCCAACGAGGGAATAGACTGTCCCACTACGGCTCCTCCCAAGGACACTCAGAGATGCAAACAGATGTTGCTTGAGATAGAGAAGGTAAGTTGAACATTCAAACTGTACTACTTTGTGACTGGCATAACTTCCTCCTTTGGGAAGCATTATTTATTCTCTGCAGTACTCTTGAGGCTTGTGTCTATTGGTCCCAATGTTGTTATCCCTGTCTTTACGCTTCGGGGGTAACTGTTTTAAGGTCTATTGTTCCAGTCCGCGGGTGACATTTGTGGTTAGTCTCCGATCTTGCAGGTTGTGTGGGTAGGGTTAAGAAAAAGGTCGATGGGAAAGTCCCGGTAACGTGTGTCACAGTGGGATGGGAGAATGTCCTGGCAACGTGATTTGTGGTGGGAAATGAAGAAGTCTTGGCAACGTGTGTCACGGTGGGAGGTAGGGAGTGAGAGGATATTAGACAATATTGCTCTTTCTTACCTTTGACAATTTATTTGCTCTTTTGGGAACATGTGGCGCACCAGGATTTGGTAGCCACGGAATCTGTGCCAGGAATCACCATTTTATATATCCTCCACTGCTGCCTGGCCTTGTCCAATGGGAGAGAAGGGAGCTTCCCATTGGCGCGCGAGAACAGTAGAAACAGTGTTTGCCAAGCGGGCCAATAGAATAGAGAGGAGAGTTCTCATTGGCACAGAGTAAAGAGTGAACTCGTCACGAACAGCAATGATAACATGATCTGCGTAGCGGCCCAGGCAGCAGAAAGGTTGGTTGGTGCAGTCTGTGCAAGTGTGAAACAAAAGACGCAAGGGCCAAACAATGAGGCACAATAATCCCCCACACTGCCTTGCACACTTGCACACGGGTGACTCCTGCCTTACAAGCTTTCTTAGAGCTAGTTTCATTATAGTTTTTGACATATATTTATTGCAATAGTCCTATTTACACCATACATCACAGACAAACAAAATAAAAGCCCTTTTAAGGCCGGCACCAGCATGAAAATGAAAAAAAAACAAAAAAAAAGGAAAGAAAAAAAAACTCTGCCCTTCTAGGTCCAACAAATTAATGACAGAAAACGGCACTTTTCAGGGCCACCAATATAAAAAAACACAAATGAAAGAAAACGGCCCTTTTCAGGGCCACCAATATAAAAAAATGAAAGGAAACGGCACTTTTCAGGGCCTCATCAATATATAACAAACGACAAAAACGGCCCTTTCTAGGGCCACACCAATATTGAAAAAATAAATGGCCCTTTCTATGTTCACCGATATACAACAAATAATCGGGCCTTTTCAGAGCCACACTTCGACAGTGTTTTACTGAGTGGGTGAAACTGTGCACAGTGTTGTTTGCATCAGGCACTGGGTTGTGTAACCACGCACCTTGATGTTTGCGTCATGCACTGGGTTGTGTAACCACGCACCTTGATGTTTGACGTCATGTACTGGGTTTGGGTAACCGCGCATTGTGATGTCTTCGTCATGCATTGGGTTGGCGTAACCACAAACTGTGATGTTTGTGTTAGGTACCGGGTGTGAGCAACCACGCACCATGATCATTGCGTCATGCACTGGGTTGACTTAACCACGCACTGTGTTGCTTGTGACACACACTGGGTTTGGGCGGGATTGGAAGTGGTCGAGGTCGAAGTCGGGTATTCCATTCTGCACTACTTGTTCGGCCCCTTTGTGTTCTCAAGGTTAGCAAGTTCGGGGTTCCCTGTTGTGGGTCATTCTCGTAGCTGTAGTTCCCTGATGTTCTCACCTGAGGATGCGGGACGTAGTTGTGCCCTATGTATCTATCTTAATTGTTCATTTGGGTAGGTAACCCAGTAGACCCCTCCTCTGTGTTTGTTCACTGGTTAAGGTCCTTCCCATTTGGGGGCAAAGCTGGCGTAGTAGGCTTCTGTTGCGTTAGATAGGGGGTGGGTTTGAACTAGCATTAGATCATTGTTATTGAAGGGTTTGGTGGGCTGTGATGGAGATTGGGTGTACCTTTGTTGATACGCTGATTGATTTCCTCGTGCTTGTTCTTCTCTTTAGATGGCTTCTTTGGGGGAGTTCTCATTATCTTCCTGGTCTCGTATTGGGGTTTCAAACCTCCACTCCTCGGGTCTGTATGGCATTCGGCCAAGTAGTAGTTCACTTGGGGACATTCCGGTGGCCTCATTCTTGCGGTATCCTAGATTGAAGGTTATTATAGGCAGGTAGGTATCCCACTCTCGATGATACTCTGAGATATGGAGTCGGATTCCCCTCTTTAGTTCCTGATTCTTTCTTTCCATGGGATTGGCTTGAGGGTGGCAGATTGAAGTTGTCCAGGCTTCGACATCCGACTTTTTACAGGTGTTCGCCCAGGCTTGGCTAATGAACTGGGGACCATTGTCAGACAGGAAATGTTTTGGGTACCTCGATCATGGAAATACTTGTTGTTTCATCGTCTGAATTATGTGTCTGACCTCTGTTGGTGCTAGTGGGAATGCTTCTACCCATCTTGAGAAGAGATCCGTAGTCACTAGGATGAACCGTTTTCCTTGCGGCTTCGGGGGTATGGCCTCATGAGGTCAAGGGTCACCACTTTCCAAGGACGTTGTGTTTGACGGGGTGTTAGAGGTTCTGCCCCTTGATACCCTCCGGTCTTACGGAAGGCACAGAGCATGCACTTACGAACGTAGGGGCTGACTTCTGTTCGGAGGCCTTTCCAGGTGTAGCCTAGCTGAATGGTTCGTGTCGTCTCGTCTTCCCCTGGGTGTCCTGCGTGAGGATGGTCATGGTATGTTCAAATAACCTGTTGGCAGATTTGAGCTGGAATGATTCCATGGTTCTTCATTTCCTTCGCATCTTTAGATATTGTCTTCTTTTAAGTAGTGATCATTCCAAAAACGAGCGTCGGTTGTTTTGGTGGGTGGTCGAGTTTGGGTGTTCAGAGTCTTCCAATGGTAGTTTGGATCTCTGTATCCTGCCTTTGTTCTGTCTTGACTAACTCATGTAGTGGTTCATCTTGGTTTTGCAGGACTAGTAGGGCATCGTGTTCAGGTGGTGCAAGCTCTCTGATCGAGGACAGAGTCATCCGGTCCCAGTCTTGAGTCCCTAAACTGGTGTTTTCGCTGGCGGGTTGGTGTGACAATGCGTCAGGGACATTGTTTTGTTTACCTAGGCAGTGTTCCAGGAAAAATTGGACTCTTGGAGCAAGAGTGCCCATCGCGTTAACTTAGTCTGTTGGTCTTTATTCTTGTTCACCTAGATGAGAGCTCAGTTATATATGAGTAGTATGAAGGGATTATCTTCTAGGTAATGTATATACCTCTTGATGGCCCAGATGATAGCAAGGCATTCCTACTTGTTGATATGGTACCGTTGCTCTGTAGGGGTTAGCTTCGCGCTGGCATGGCTGATGATTCATTTTCCCACATCATCTTCTTGGTACAGTACAACCCCTAGTCTGATCCCACTAGTGTCAATTTGTAGGGTGAAGGTTCGTGATGTATCTGGACGGCTTAAGGGGGGTAGGTCTTGGAAGGCTTCCTTGAGCATGTGAAGAGCTGTTTCAGTTTTGGAGTTCCATGGCCATCGGGATTTGGTTTTTAGAAGTTCTGTGAGAGCTGCTGTTAATTCTGCCATCTGGTTCATGAATTCTCGTAACCAGTTGCAGAGGCCCAGGAGTTGTCGCAGCTGCTTTCGGTTTCTTAGTGGGCATTCCATGATTGCCTTGATTGTCCGTGGTTGTGGAGCATTTCCTTGTATAGAGATGACATGGCAAAGGTACTCTAACTCTGTCTTGCCAAACTGGAATTTGGCCAGATTGCAGATCAGTTGGTGGAGCTCAAATCTTTCCAAGACCTTGCTCAAGTGGGTGAGGTGCTCTCCCCATGTTTTTGAATAGATTATCATGTCGTCTAGGTAGGCGAAACAGAACTGACCGCTGTACCCTGCTAAAATTTCTTGGCTCATCAGTCGTTGGATTATACTACTTGGAGCTCCCTTAAACCCGAAAAGCAGAACTGTAAATTGCAAGGTCTTTCTGGTGGGCGTGTTGAAGGCTGTCAGGGGTTTTGAATCGGGGTGTAGGGGAATCTGCCAGTACCCAGATTTCATGTCAAGTGTGTTAAAAATGTCTGCATCTCCCAGATCTCTAAGAGTGTCATGGATGTTGACGGCGGTAGGAGTGACGTTGATGGTGGCGGTGTTAAGCTTTTGGAAATCAATGCAGAAATGTGGAGTTTTTTTCTTTTTTTTTTCCACAATTACAATTGGTGAATTGTATTCCAAGTTTTCGGGTTCTTTTATCCCCTGGGCTTTCATCTCCTGAACTTGCTCTTCAATTAGCTCGTTCTTTGTGCGGGAGTAACGGTAAGGCTGTACCATAATTTGTTGGTTGTCTTTGAGTCGAATTTGTTGGTTGATGCTGCGTGTTCTACGCAGAGGTCCCTGAATGTTGAAAACTTCTCGGTGTTGGTCCAGTAGCCTGAGGAGTTGTTCTTGATCTATTGGGATGTGCTGCCTGATTAGTATCAATAATTTTTATTGACCCCACCCTTTAGTTTCAAAAACCCAGTGGGGCAGAAATCACCCCCTAGGGGAAGTTTATTTCATTTTCACACCAGGGTTACGTATGGGAATGTCAGCGTAGCCCTGGTGTAGAACTATTAATTACACCGACCGTCCCTGGCGACTCAGCCGACTTGGGTCATACAGCCCCTATTTTCTTTCTTTTTCTATATCAGCTCCTTCTCTCCATTCTTTCCGTTTCTATGTCGTTACCCTTCTTATTTGTACCCTGTGTATCACAAAGGTCTAAATCGACCCATTATGAGCGGTGGGGCGGGTTTTTGTATACTTTCCCGCCCCTAGCTCAAAGAATGTAAATAATCAGCCCGCCAGGACGCCAAATAATGTCATTTATGTTTAATTATATGTTCTATGTATTGTTAGTTTCCGAGAGCCCTACGGGGCTGGTGTTTGCTGTGCTTCAATGTGATTCCTGTTTTTATATGTTAAATATTAGAAGTTTAAATAAAATAAAACTCTTACAAACAAACATAGTACTCGGCTGTTCTCATAGTCCAGGATTACCTTCTGTTCCGTGAACCATGGTTGCCCCAAAATCAGTGGTTCTTGGAGCACATCGGACACCAGGAATGTGATGTTGATTTATAGCGTTTGCATGGTTAGGGGTAAAGTTATCTGGCCTCGGATGGTGAGGTCACTTCCAACCTTGGCCAGGTGGATGGGTGTGGGGAAGGAATTAAATTTGTCAGGTTTGTAGGGGCAAGTTGTTGATATTGGATGAAATTTGTGGTAGCCCCTAGTATCCAATAAGGCTAGTAGAGGACCATGAGGAATTTCACACAAAATTCTGGGAATTGGTTGGGATTTAGAAGGATTGACGCTATTTATTACTTGTGGTGACCCTGGTTCCTGGCTCCCGGTGGCGGGGCCCTGTTGTCCACTGGCTTGGTGTTCAGGTCTTTCCTTCTCTTGGTGGCGTTGGTTTAGCACTGGGTAGTCATGGTGAAAATGGTACCTTGGGCAGTGGTAGCATCTGGGGGGTCGTGGTTCAGATGTGGTTGCTGGGATCTTGGTGGGGCGTGTTGTCGTTGTTGCAGGATTTTTAGCCAGATGTTGTTCCACGGATGATATGGTTCTATTGATCAGTTCTTCTAACTCTTGAGTGTGTGGGGCTTGAAGAAAAGGTCTTAGTCCCGGCCGGACCAGTTCAATTAGTAGGAGGATTTTCTCCATCAATGGTGCGTTGGGGGCCAAGCATTGATAGTCGTACCTTGTGTCGTAGGAATATCTCAACGGGCTCAATGTGTGTTTGTTTCTTCCCGTATAGTTCCGCGTGGAAAGAGGCTATGGAGGTTGGACTGGCAAAGTGGTGTGTTAGTCGTTGTTTGAATCCTTCCCAAGTTGTGATATATTCCCCATAAAGTTTCCAGCACTGGGCGGTGGTGTCCTTGAGCTGCCGTTGGGTGATAGGTACACATTCTAGCGGGTCTACTCGAGTGGTTCTGAGCTGGAGCTCACAGAATTGAGTGAAGGTAGTAGCGTCTTCATGCCCTCGACCATGAAAGTCTGGTAGAGTTGGTAGGGGGTAAGGGCTTCGACACGGACGTTGGTAGGTGGCAGTCAGGTGGGGGTGGTATGATGGTGGGCTGGCAGTTAAGGAGGTGGACCGTTGGCATGGTGGATATTGGAAGAAGAGGCCACTGAGGTCTTTAGGTTCATTTTTCCAACCCGGGCTCTTGTAATGGTAGTATTGTCCACAGTCCTCACAGATAAGCACTCATCTGTCTTCGCCGGTACAGGTTAACCCTGGGCAATAACGTAGTTCCATCAGTGTGAGTCAGTGCAGGTAGTGCAATGATAAGCTGGTTCATTGTTGTCTTGTGTCTCGTCTGCCCAGCCAATGCATAGGCGATGATAGGACTTTTGGCAGTTTGTGCTGGTTACAAAGTGGTACACAATAGGTTGATACACTTTTGACTTCAGGGCATTACCATCTTGTCTTCTTTGGTGAGGTTGTCTTGTCTTCTTTTGTGAGATTATCTTGCCTTCTTTGGTGAGGTTGTCTTGCCTTCTTTGGTGAGGTTGTCTTGTCTTCTTTTGTGAAATTATCTTGCCTTCTTTGGTGAGGTTGTCTTGCCTTCTTTGGTGAGGTTGTCTTGCCTTCTTTGGTGAGGTTGTGTTGTCTTCTTTTGTGAGATTATCTTGCCTTCTTTGGTGAGGTTGTGTTGTCTTCTTTGGTGAGATTATCTTGCCTTCTTTGGTGAGATTATCTTGCCTTTTTGGTGAGGCTGTCTTGTCTTCTTTGGTGAGGTTGTTTGGGTGGAACCAGGTTTTGTTTTCACTCCCGGAAGTGTTGCGTGGTGTTCTGGGGTCGCGTAGTTGGTCCGTAGGACATCCGTCCTTTGTCTTGAGTTGTCCCACGTTTTAGCGCCAGAACTGTTACCCCTTTCTTTATGCCTCAGGGGTAACTTTTACAGTCTATTGTTCCAATCCCTGAGCGACGTTTGTGTTTAGTCTCCGGTCTTGTGGGTCATTTGGGTAGGGGTAGGAAAAGGTCGGTGGGAAGGTCCCAGCAACATGTGTCGCGATGGGATAGGAGGATGTCCCGGAAACATGAGGAAGTCCCAAAAATGTGGTCGCGGTGGGACAGATGAAGGTCCCGGCAACGTGTGTCGCGGTGGGAGGTAGGGAGCGAGAGAATATTAAACAATATTGCCCTTTCTGATCTTTGACAATTTATTTGCGCTTTTGGGAACATATGGTGCACCAGGGTTTGGTAGCCACAAAATATGCGCCAGGAATCACCGTGTTATATAGCCTCCACTGCTGCCTAGCCTTGTCCAATTGGAGAAGGGAGCTTCCCATTGGCAGGTGAAAACAGGAGAAAGAGTGTTCGCCAAGCGGGCCAACAGAATAGAGAGGAGAGTTTTCATTGGCGCGGAGTAAAGAGCGAACTCGTCAAGAGATGGCAATGAGAACATGATCTGTGGTGCGGCCCATTCAACAGAGAGGGTGGTTGGCGCGGTTTGTGCTAGTGCGGAGAAAAGGTGCAAGGGCCGAACATTGAGTTACAGCAATGTGACCACTTTCACCAATCACAGCTCCACTCAGCTGGGTGCTACATCAAGTGAACATCCTAACCTTACAGTATTCCTGGTTTTGTTGGCAGCTCTACTTGTTTCTCTTGAAGCTGGAAGATTCCGTCAGTCCCCACCTGGAGGCCCGAGAAATTGTCACAGAGACAAAGCAGGAACTGTTGACAAACGTCTTCACGTCACTGCTTCACAAGGATTGGCTAGTTGCCATCATGGCCTACAGGAAAGGGAAGGTAAGCACTATCATGAGCTACAGGAAAGGTAAGGTAAGCACCATCATGAGCTACAGGAAAGGTAAGGTAAGCACCATCATGAGCTACAGGAAAGGTAAGGTAAGACACCATCATGAGATACCTGAAAGTTAAGGTAAGCACCATCATGAGCTACAGGAAAGGTAAGGTAAGCACCATCATGACCTACAGGAAAGGTAAGGTAAGCACCATCATGACCATCTATAAGCCAAGACATGGACATCTGTAAAATAAAGAGGTTGAATCTGACACACCAGCTGGTGTTACAGATGCTAATACTGCGACTGCTGCCACATCTGGCTCAGCCTGAGGTTGATCACCAGCTCTGCGGCGTGTGGGTGCGAGTCCTGGGGGGCCTTCCAGCGGTGAGTCGTCGCGACGGACCTCTCCTCATGCATCTCTACCCCCACTACAAGCGATGGTTGGAAAGAGCCACCCCGGATAGGGTTTTGCAGCTTTGCTCCAGTCTGGTGTCCGGCCAGGGCCCCATGAGATCCAGCCGCCTTTTCCTTGTTGTCGGCAACAAGGTGCGTCAAACATTCTATATTATATGAGAGTCCACAGCACTCATTAGGGGTTAATTGTCGGCTTTGTGTGCTTTTTATAGATATTGGTAACTGGCAGGGGAGTTTCCTCTTTTAGCTCTCCATACCCTGCTTGGGTCGCTTGGCTTAAAAACATGCTTACATTCCTGATTCCCTCCATTATTATGGTATCAAATAATCTGGAATTGATGTTATTATAATGATTGTGTCGTACAAATCCCATGTAAAAACATTGTATTGGAGATATTAAAGTTCCCTTGTCAATGTTCTTGAATCTAATGTTCCTGCAGATCTAGTGTTCAGTGGAGGAACGTTGTATTGGATATAATAATGTTCTCTTATCTCTCTTGTATCTCATGTTCCTGTAGAGCTAATGTCCAGTGGAGGAACATTGTATTGGAGATATTAAAGTTCCCTTGTCAATGTTCTTGAATCTAATGTTCCTGCAGATCTAGTGTTCAGTGGAGGAACGTTGTATTGGAGATAATAATGTTCTCTTATCTCTCTTGTATCTCATGTTCCTGTAGAGCTAGTGTCCAGTGGAGGAACGTTGTATTGGAGATAATAATGGTCCCTTGTCAGTCTTCTTGTGTCTCATATTCCTGTAGAGCAAGTGTCCAGTGAAGGAACGTTGTATTGAAGATAATAATGTTCCCTTGTCTGTCACAGTTTGGAATTTCAGCCCTGGAAGCCATTTTGGAGCGGATGCAAGTGATGTACTCGGCTCTGGAGCCGCACCTGCGCGAGGAGTGGTCTTCCTTCCTGTCCGCACTCATGGCGGCAATACAGTTGGCTGCCTCTGTGCGTTCTCTCTCACCGCCTATAGAGGTGATGGATGCAGGCGTTCTCAGCAGGCATCTGCAGGACTGGTCTGAGGACAGTTCCAACATGTGCGCTGTGTTTGAATGTGCATTTGCATCACAACCTATCGTCAAATAGCGAATGTGTGAGTGCTCTACCGTGCCAATACAGTGAACCCTCATAATAACAAATGCCAGTATAATTTTCTGAGCCAATATAATATTATTTTACGGTGTAAGTTAAATCAATTATACTTTGAAAATTTTATCTGTGGCATCAGCTGTAACAATCTCTAGAGCTACTTGCGATAACACTGGCCTCTTGAACACACAGTTGTTGTGAAACAAGGGACCCACACAAACATCTCACTTTCATCCTGACACCAGAGCAGCCAAAACCCCAAAAATATTATTTCAATTAGTAAATATCTTGGATGTTACGATTCTCATTTTTCTCAGTTCCTATTTTTTATTTTGGTTCTTAAATTAATCTCGATTTTTTTATTTTCATTACAGTTTCATTTATTTATATTTGTTCTGTAGGGATGTGTGAAGCCCACTTTTTCAATTCAAAGCAAATTTAAATCAAATATATGAAATAGTCTCGAAGCCGAATCAAAGTTTTAATTTTTTGTTTATTGGTTTTATGCTGGAAAAAAAAGTAGTATATTGTGTTATTTATATAACTTAATGCTAAAAGTACTTATAACACGTGTTATTGCAAAATTTCGGTGAATATTTCATTTTATCCTGATAAAATAAAGTTATTATCACATATTACAATTGAATTATTTCAGGTTTTCCATATGACTATTAATTTGTAATGTACATAACAGTTCAGAATGAATTAAACATAAATTGCAGTCAATATTTTTATTTGCAAAGCTTCATAAATTGTTGATGGATTTTTTTTCGAAGCAAGTTTGAAGCTAATATTTGTTTTGAAGCCAAGTCAAAGTTTTGAGGCTTCGCACACATCTAAATAAATAGTAACACACTTAAAATTGCCATGCTTTATTTGCGTAGCATCGGTTGAACGTAAGGTCAAGGAGTACATTACCATTCTCCCAAAGTAATAAAATGAAATGGAAAAAATAACTAATATTGGGTCACCATTGAAAATAACCCCGTTCTCAATATTGCCATTTCATTATAATACCAGAAATGTAATTTCCTGGAATTTTAGAGCAAAGACTCGAGGTATCAAAAACTGTGATATTAAGATTGATTCTTGATTCTTTTGATACCAGTAAGAATTAAAGTGTATCAAGGAATCGAATTTGACACCCTTATAAAATATAGTAAAACATCCATCTCATGGAAACAAGACTTTGGTTTCACACTCACCTCGACCACTGGCATGTTATTTATAAAAGAGACGGTCCTGAGTGCTAATAACCCTTGGCTTTTATTAGGAGCCTGACATGACAAATAAATATTAACTACACTTAACAATGTTGGTGCTCCTCTATTTTCCCTACACCATAAAAAACATTCAAGTCAAAATTAAATATTTTGAACTTACATGTTTGCCATCCCCTAGCCAACCGGCACTGGAAAAATATGACTTACATAAAAAGATGACCCAGATCATAGGCTGGAAACAGTGATGGATGAAAAATTTGCCATCACATCTTTAACTTGGGTTTTCAAACTCAGGCTCTCCTGATACCATTTCAACTCAAAAATATAAAAACAAAGATAAAACAATTTGCAAATGTTTGTATTAAATACACACCTCAAAGACGATGAGTGAACAATGTGATAGCTGTCCGTATCAGGATAGTTTGATAGAATATGTGAACTAGTTCGGTTTTAAAATGAGTCCAGGAAAGAAGCGGCCTTGACGATATAGCAATGATATTAACTATGTTGAATACACACAGTCTGGTCACTAACGGTTTATAAAGTTTTCTATCACTAGAAATGTTGCAATATTGCAGGATTTTCAGCGAGGCAAGTAATGGACAATGCAAGCGGATGTCCAAAATTAGCAGTTTTCAGTCAGGTTTAACTTATCAATACCTTGATTATGGACTAGTTTAGTTTTTATTAGGCGTGTGCAAAGGCCACTATTTCGACTGAAAGCCGAATCAAAGCTTGAATATTATTATCTAGTGCTTTATTTTGCAAAAAATGATATTATAAATATGTAACTTTACATACACTAAATATAATTTACAGGATGTTGTTTTACTGTCAAAATGTTTTGACATATTATTTTTCCCAAGTTGATGAATCAAGCTATTCTCACAACATTCATTTTTAACAGAAAATGTAACGTTAATAAAACATAAATGTCTATTACAGCTGTTAATATTTTTAATGTCGAAGGTAAATTAACAAAAAGTCTATTCTGGTGAATATTCAAAGCTTATGGAGCTTTGTGTTACTTCAGTGTTTATATGAACAGAGCAATGGCGGATACAAAAATAGGACTAGTTTTATAAAAGGTGTATCGTGTATAACCTTGGGGTATTTATTTTTTAGTAGCACAAGCAATTAACATTTCCTTTCCCTTATGAATAGTTAAAGACAATTATTATGAATGTGGCACAACGTTTTAATGGGCATTTTCTTTAGATCTTATCAAAGCTTTCGAAGAAAGGTCTAGTTTTAGTTTTATCTGGAACTTTTGAGACTCCTACAATACATATTATCTATTGGATGAAATAATCAAAGTTATGTAAACTACTCTTAAAGAATTGTTACAGTTTGTGTGGCAGTCAATGGTTCCTCAAGTTTCACTGAAATACATACTCGCCCTAAATCCGGCTTGAATTGCTTTTAATTTGAGGTACAACTAAATTAGTGGCTGTCGAAATGTTTGCGTCACTTTGGCCATCATCTAATTTTGCTATCGGGCCTTATTGAAAACGACCAATTTTACAAATTTGATCCCTTAAGTTTATATTGAACATTTAATTGTAATTTATGAGTTAAAACAAACTTTTTTGTGCGTGTGCAATTACATTTTACTGTAAGAAATGAAGCCATTTATTCCTAGGGATGTGTGAAGTACACTTTTTCATTTCAAAGCATAGTCAAATCGAGTAATATGAAATATTTACAAAGCTGAATCCAAGTTTGAATATTTCTGGTTGGAAAAATAGGTATTAATAGAATTTAAAAATTGTTGTATTGCAAACATGGTTAACATATCTTGTCCCAAGCTGATAAAGTAAGCTACCATCACAACCAGGACTGTGGAGTCAGCACGCCAGGCCTTTGATTCTGACTTTTATATTTTCATACTGTCCAACTCAGACTCATTCATATATGGCTCAAGTATATTAATTAATAATAAGTTTATTGCAGTGAAATGCTTCTCTACAGCTGACTTTATGGGAAGCTTCTTCGACATTGTGAATGTATATTTAAATACATTTGTCATACAAAATTACAACTATTAATCCTAAAAAATAAAAAAGGTATAAAGTTAAAATGATATATCTACCACATAAGGTTATAATGCTATAAGTTTTGATTTTGAAGTCTTAAGTCGGTACATTTTTACTGACTCCAAGTCTGAACTCACTCAAAATCGCTTACAACTCCACAGTCCTGATCTTGTAATCACAGGTAATCATATTTTTTTTTGCTCTTGAAGATTAATCTGTGATGTAAACAATAGCACAAAATTACAAAAATCGAATAAAATTGTGCGGTTCAGATTTAAATATTTTTTGAATCTGGGATTTTATTTTTGAATTGAAGTTGAAGCTGACTAATATTCAAATCGAAGTAGAAGTTTTTGAAGCTTTGCACAGCCCCTATATCCTCTTCTAATTGTTTGAAAATTGTTCATATAGGGGTTCATTCGCTACACTAATATTTAACGTCCATTGACGAGAGAGTTGTGAACTGTTGATGATGCTGATTGAACAGTTTGTTGCAATCGTGTGAGAAGATTCTATTCTATTATCTCGCTTGTAATAGTTTTGTTTGACATTGGGATATTGATGATACAAATCATAAAACAAGTATCACAAGTTTATAAGTGTTAACTCTGTCATTTTTATTATTATTTTAGAAATTGATTTTTACTTTATTATGGTGTTTTCATATTGTTTTTCTTGTAATGAAGTTTTATTAATTTTTTTTTAAGAGCTAACGCAATATTGTCTCTCTACTGCAGACAAGAACATAAAATGAACAATGGAAAAAATCTTGATATAGGACATGGCTATGTTTTGTTTTTTTTACATATTTAATTTGGAGGAATATTAGTTGCATATTGTTTGAAAAATATATGAGACTTGTGTTAAATAATTATCACTTTTTGAACTTTCATCCATAAAAAATAAAATAATTAATTTGTTTATTTATTTTATTTTGTAAGTAGTTAAAGAAATGTAAAACTATTTTTCAATGTTTTAAAAGTTGTGCTTTTGATATAATTAGTGTTTGAAATTCTTGTACAATGTATTACACATCTTTCGAATTTTGTTAACTTTATGGAAAAAAATATATTTTTTCTTATATTGAAAGCATTGTCACATGACCTTGTTGGTTGTTACTTGTAACTTCAACACAACCAGAGCGCACCACTTGCTCGGTTGAATATCACAAGATTATTCCTTGCAGAGAGATTCATCGGCAACATGCAACTGTTTGCTTGTTATTTGCTCAATAAGTTGGCCTAGAGCCGATTTTAATGTTTTATTTTGCCGTCAGAAAGTTGTTGGCTATTTTTGCCCAGAAGAAAAGGCTTTAATCTAAAAAATTATCAAGTTAAATAAATTATAAGATGATACCATTTAAAACTATTTTTTAATTTTTCACTCTTGAATGTTAATGTGGGCCTACTAAAGATTTTTCTCATTTTTAATTGTGTATAGTAGCTTTCGGGTTGCTATTGAGATTAACGTTTGTCTTGGGAAGTAAAACACGCTCCAATTATACATTGGGAAGATAAACAATGTCTTAAATGTTTGTGGACACACAAGAACTTTATTTTCTAACTAACTCTCTGAGCTCAAGGAACTTGTAAGTTCATGGCTGCCAAAACATAAGCTCTCCGTTCAACCCTATTCTGAGACACCTCCATCCAATACCTAACCTAACCTCCATTTTCAAATCCTCCCGTCGACGTCTTGGTATACCAAGGGGTTTTATTTATCCAGGTTTTGCAACTAAAATGTTGTGTTCATGTCTGTAATCGCCCATACATGCCACACGAACACCCCACTTCATGCACGCTTTGATTATCCTTAATATGTTTTGGGAGTTGTATAAACCATAAAGTGCTTTTTTATGTAACTTTCTCCATTCTTCTGTTTGTTCAAACCTCAAATATCTTTCTAAACACTTTGTTCTCAAAAACTTTCAATTTATTCACATGGTACAAAGGAAGAGACCCTGCTTCACATTCATAAAGAACAACTGGTAGGATTACTTAATTACTCGCTTAGTTGGCCGTATGGTCTAAAGGCACTACTTTCGCAATAGACTAGACTGCTGATGACGTGGAGATCTAGGTTTGAATCTTGGTCGGGTGTACTGAAGGTGGTTTTTACAAAATGATTTTCCACTTTCCCTTCACGTAAATGTGAGTACACCCTCTAAATATAATATTCCTCATCCTTAAAGCCATTAGCATAATTAGTACATAAGCGTGTAACCCAAAATTGTATCAAGACGGTAAAAAGACAACTTATATACACAACAATGAACATTTACTGAACACTAAGCATATATTTAGTATGTTGTATACTTGGTGAACTTGAATGAAGTCAAGTGGGTCGAGTCTTTATCTGTTGCACTTTACCACTAAGCACTCTCTCACTTAGACTTCATTGTACAAAATAGAAACATTTGGAAGAAAATGAACAGTTAACTTGTGAGGCCTCTTGTTTATGTTCTGAAAACACTTCCATTGACGAGTATTAACACTCCTGGATAGCAGTGATTTGCATTTCAAAACAAATTATTTCTCACTTCCTATTCTAGATCGAGATATGCTTCCATATACTTTTAAAAAAAAATCTACGTCTTGGCAAGAAGAGTCCAACTTGCCACTCCTGTGGGTAAACCGAATGCCCTGAGTTGTAAACAATTTAAAAACAAAACATGTTTGCAAAAAAATTACTTCAAGCTCAAAACATTGTGACTATGTAGGCCTATTTGTAGATTTAGTTAAGAATAATTTATGTTTTTTGTTTCACTGTTTTAGCTCTAATACTGATTTGTCGATATCCTAAGTTTATAACATGTCTGCTTTGATTTTAAGTGTCCAAGTTTTGTGAAACTGATCTAGTTTCTATCCACTAAAACAGTATATTAACAGTGGTTGCAATTAAAACCAGACTTTCTGCTAAGTGTGAAGAATGCAAAGAAACTTAATGAGTTCCAGATATTACAAGGGAAGTCATTACGAAGAAGTGACATGCTTCAGTGGTCGAATGATCTAAGACAGGGTTTTCCAACTTTAAAGTCCAAGGGCCACAATTGAATCCATGAGTCTAGTGGCGGGCCACATTGTTATCAGCTAAGTAATAGGAGGAAATAGGACTTGAGCAGATAGACAAGTTATTATCAAAAAGAGCTCAATTAAGTTTATTACCGAATTAACATGGTTTATGGGGTTCAACCCCCCCCCCCCCCTCCCACCCCTCAAGTTTTTAATATCAAACTTATATATCTATAAGGAAAACCTCTTTTCGCTTTATGAGGTAATTGTATTATGTTTGGAAGAAGGTATAGGAAAGGTGGATAGAAATATAATACAATTTATTCATGAGTCTAGTCATCGCTAGGATTGGTTGTCTGACATATGTATCGAAATACTTCCCAAATTTGGAAAAATATAGAATCACCGAATGGGATTCAGGCTTAGTCTGAGGGTCTAGATTGACCACAAATAAGGCGGGACGAGTGAAATTTGGCGGTAATTTGTCAGAAGGAAATGTCCCTTTATAGAATGAAATTTTGCCCGGCAGTAGTGTGTCTATTTGATCCGAATTCATGGTGCTAATAATTAATTTTCACTTCCCGATAAGAATCTATCGACACTGTCCCCTCATATTCAGAGTAGAACAAACAGCTTATGGCAGTATAAAGGTCTGTCTTGAACTGTAACTCAAATCCCACCTTCCCCTTTGTCTGAAGACTAGTGTGCGAGTCCTGTCCTGCACTGTTGGGAGTCGAGTCGAACACCAGCATAAAGTAACCTTTATTTTTGTCTCATGTGATTAAATGTCCGTTTTGGTGGTGTATGCCCAATCCCGAAGACGACATAATGAATAAAACAATTTTAGGGATAACATTGTTTAGGCTCACAGACTTGAATCCTTTAGGTACGGTCACAGACTTGACTTCCACCCGATTGATGTGGTATTGGGCCGGCTTTCGTAATAGTGTCTTCAATAGCGAGAGAAATAGTGGGCGACACTTTTACGTGTTTGACAAAGAGGGTGGCGTCTAAAATTTTCAACAGGACATTAGTATTTAAATTGTCCGCGTCTGTGAATTAATTTAACGTGCAAGGATACATTTTTCAATAGCATGGTTAAATATTAAATATGTCGGCGTGTAAACGTCCCATCTAGTCGACCGGATGTTTTAACAAGTCTAATCTCGTGGCAAAGCCTTTGTTCTCTGTGAATGCAGTGAGTTCACCGTTAGCGGCAGGGGAATCCAAAAACCACATACCGTTCACCAGGTGAGTCTCGGAGGCGTCTCACGACCATAGTTAGTTAAAGTCTCTAAATAAGCCCTGTACGCATAGTTGTCTATCGAGTTTGTAATCGGTGTTTCGTTTAGAGAGATAGTGATTTGACTAAATAAAGAATGTATCAAATTGTTGATGCATCCGATCTTATTGTCGGCTGCAACCGGTGTCCCGTCCCCTTTCACGAGTATAGCTGGCGTGATAAACGGGACCGATGTTTTATCTTTCCCCCCACGATTGTTAAGACTAAGCTAAATTACTACCTCTCGTATCTATTTATCTAGTTTTATTTCTCTAAAATGTAAAACCGCTACGGTGGGCACCGAACCCGATTGAAAATTGACTCTTTCGCCAAACTTTGTGTATAAGCCTATACTTATGGAGTTACAATTACATTTCTCGACGGGAAAATAGAATATAGGAAAGAGAACGTGATGTGCGGTGGCGTAAGGGAATTGTATGATGTCAATCCATCTCATATAGGAGTCGCCTAGCAATTGTGGTCCTATGGTGTCTGTGTACACAAAGACAGGCTCTGTTTCAATTACACTAGAGCAGGGTAGTTAACGATTGGGTCGCAAAAAAGACTCAGCTTAATATCCTCGCTCATTAAATCCCTCAGATGTGTATTAACCACTCTATGTTGGGTAGTCTGTTTCTAATGGTCGTAATTAAGTCTCCGATGCCCACATAGAGACGAACTGGAAATTTTATTTTAAATTTTCTTTTCGTCACCGTAAATGAAATTGTGTTTTTGAATCGTGTAGTTATGGGTAACTTGTCGGGGTTCCATGCACCCTTTTGTTTTTAATCTCGGTTAACATTGTTTGATCGCGAATAATATACCATTGAAATTCAGATATTAGAACCTCGAGATCACCATTATCACTTATCGAGGTCTTTATTTTATTATAAAGCCCCTTCAAGGATGCCAAACCTTGTTGAGGAAACGAAACACGTCCCACTTGGGTCACTACGACGTTTGCCGTCAATTCTTTATCCTTGGATAAAATGTTATCTTATAGACTTTCAAAACCTAAAGGAAAGGATAATTCGGCTAGTCTCACTTCCCACCGGTCGCGTTCTAGCCGCATGGATTATGCCAATTTTGTCGTATAGTAAGAGAGAATATTATTTTCGTAATAATTGGCGCTCGAATCCGACGACAGTGCTACATAAAACTGACTAATATTTGTTTAATGTACGACGCAGGTACCCCGCTGTTAAAAGAACTGTCGTATTCTTTCCACTTGACTAGATGATGTTGAATGCCCTTAATCTTCTTACTCTGTACTATTTAATCTATTTAAAAAATCGTTGGATGATGAGCGTGAACTAGTTTGTAGTTATAAAAATGTCCCTCGATGGGACGTCCCTGGAGATTCTGTAACGAATAGACCGGTTGGGAAAGTCTAGGAATTACTTTAACTACGCTAAATATTTCTCGGGTAAAATCAGCCTCGTATCCTTTGTCAAAAATAATATTTTTTCTTTACTTATGCGCACATGATCTCCCGCCTTAAACAAAATTTTCTCAATTTTAGTTTTATACCACTGTTTTCGGAGTTTTATTTTAAGGACATGAATAGGCTTAACTGACGCTGGAGCAATTCCTATGGTCGAATGAACACTAGCGTTATAATTTGAACTAGCTTGTCTATCACATCGATGTAGTTGTGAGTGTTGAGTGCGGTGAAATATTTCCACATTTTAGTTTTCAGCGTGCGATTGAAACGTTCCACGACGGCCCCCTTTATGACTGGATTATGCAAGTGTTAAAAATGAAACGCCCGCTTGTTTCAAAAAGGTTCGAAATTTAGAATTTAAAAATTCCCTACCCTTGTCTGACTGGAATGTAAATGTGATCAACTATAGCCGTAAATCTCCTACGCTTGGTGAATAAAATATTATAGTTTTTTCGCTCCATCAAGGAGACGACGATGGGGCCTCTTTTTCTTTTAATTTCTCGTGGGTTGGTCACGTGTACGGGGTCCATGTATTTCAAATTCATGTCTTTAATAGTCGTAAAGTTTACAATCTTTGTGTTTTCATATTTTAGCCTTATACCCCTTATCTTGGTGGTAGGCCTGTATTCGTTCGTCTTGGGAACAAACACATTGTACGAATAATTTTTCGTTCCAGCAGAAACAAACTCTGTAATGTATGCGGTCAGTTCTTTCGTAATATCACCCAATTTGTCACCTGTCGCTATCGTGTACGTGTCTGTCGGTCTTATAACGCTGATAACAGTCAGTGTTACAGCAAAGACAAGAACCACCCAACTGCCTAAGATATTAATATAATTTAATACGAGCACCGGTGGTCACATACACGGCTATAGGCACGTTGACCGTGTCCAGGAGAAGGGCGGCTTCCTCGCGGTACGTCCACCAGACGCAAGCAACCTCATCGTTGGAGAAGATAATGTTGCGAACCTCTGTGCCAGGGGTGGTGAGTAGGGAGAAAAACTCTTTTGGGTTGTTCCCTATGGTGGTCTGCGTCTTGTTCTCGTTCAGTACAAATCGTCCCCAGAAAGAGTTCAAACACAATTTAGCAAATGCGCGCTTTCCTGGTTTCTTAACGATTTCGTTTTTATCCAACACTATTCCCTCAGATTTGTAATAGTCATTAACGTAATTGTCTTTGTCCGCGTCTGTTTTTATCCATATGGGGTATCCAGACGCCTCCTGTTTGATCTTGAGGAAGTTGTTTATGTACTCGACAAACAGTCCTCCTTTGGTTTGAGGGTCAAACTGAGTAATTTTATGTTCCCAAAATTCGTGCACTTTTACCACCTTGTAGCCCATTTCTAGGGATGGTCTATCCTTGTCTACTATCCATGTGCCTCTAATAGTACTGTCAGAGTCATTGTGTGTACAATCATCTTGGTTCATCTCATTTTCACAAGAGGAGCATAAACAAAACATTAGCTTTGGTTGAGTCTTGTAGGGTAGTACGGGGTGGTACAATTTTCTAGGAAGCAAAACAGTACATTTAATGAGACCCTCTCGGTCTACAACGTCATCGGGACAGTCGTCGGCGACAAAAATATTAATAGGATGACTTACAGGAAATTTAAAATATTTCACACCCACGGGTACAAGCTACATACATCTAAATATCCTATTTTCTCGTTAGGGTTAGTCTTATAGTATAGAGTCATAGATTCACAACGTCCACCGTACAATGCATCACGTGGATTGAAGGGGGTAGTTAGAATCATAAGGTGATTGTTTAGTTCAATGTCTAATTCCATGTCTTTAGTCAGTATTTTGTCAAAGTCGCACTTTTTCATAGTTGTTACAATTTACCCTGTGGATCTAAATGTTCGATCTCTCAACAGAATGTACTCGTATAGTTCGGTGAGCGTCTCTTTCGTCCCTGTTATAGTGTCGTCACGGTTTGAAAGACACGTACACCCGTGGAAGAAACAGCCGTCAAATAAAAAAAATCTCCCTCGTCGTCTCACAATAACTGTCCACCTTCCTGCCCAGGATTTCTATCTCACGTCCGTTGAAGGCGTGTTGTATGTGAATATCAGGGCGAGTTTAATGCAGATAGACTAACCATTTTATGGCTTTCGCAGACTGTCTGTCACCACACCTGTATCCTCCTTTGGGCAGGATGGCTATCGTATCGGGAGCTAAGAAAAGTTTTCTAAATAAACGATTGCACGTCGACAAGATAGTGATCGATTTCCTAAACACGTCCGTCGAACCTACATTTAGAAATAGATGACGAAATGTACGGCAACCCTTGCGTAATACATTTACGTCGTCTACACAATTAGCCTCTAATTCTGACTTATTATCGAATATATACCCCTGCGCTAGCTTCTTATCGTGCCATTCCATAAAGTCATTTCGCCCATCCAGGTTCATATAATCCACGCTAAACATTTCGGAACCAGGAATCTCACCGATATAATTTAATTTTTTTTCTGTAGTAAACAGATAGGAGTAGTGTCCTTTTTTGCAGTCTAATCCAAACACTTTCGGGATCTGTCTCAGTGGCATAAGTAGGAAACTTAGGCTGTCTTTAAATTGTATGTGGTTCATAGTCATGCAGAATGTTTTAGTTCCATCCGCGATGATTTTAGGGGTGTAGTTTAGTGACAGAAACCTATTTAGAATAAATATTGCGTTGAAGCCCCGTGAGTTGTGCGCAAGACAAATAATCTTATTGGCAAACGGCCTCGGTCGTTTCAGGTATTCAATAAAGCCGTCTACTGGATTCTCCCAAAAGGAATGAGATCATTTTCCGCATTGTTCGCAATCCTCGTCCATATTATCGTTAAATTCACATTTTACACAATAATGTTGTACATGAAGAAAATTCGGTTCGTGCATAAAACAGTCGTTGGTTATAGCGCGATCTAGCCTAGTCTAGAAATAGTAAAATACCATTAGATATTTATCATCGAGTTCTTTTAGACTCAACGTCTGCATGTAACAACGATGAAGGTTGTCTTTATTCTGTTTGCACGTCCCGCAATAGGATTTAAAACATTCGTGATTACTACCCTTCGTTTTGTTGCAAATACTGCACACCTGCCTTAAATCACAAATGGTTTTCCTACCACGAATTTTATTCGATTTATGATTAGCGAAACAAGTGTCAGAACTAAAGAATCTGTTACAATCACAATACAGTAAATTATGGATTAAACTCCATTCGTGCTAAGGGCACACGATATATCAATAAAATTCCTAATGGAATTAAAACATTGGAATTATATAAGCGAAAAAAAAAAGAAGATCAAATCATGAATAAGGGTAGCTTCCTTGGAGTCTTTAATTTAATTGTTACTTGATAAGGCTTGCTCTTTAACTCTAATATATCTAACTACACTCATAATCTTACAATGGATAGGCACTGTACATATTTCGAGCTGATTGCTATTTTGTTCACAGCTGTCTTTCATTCTACCACCTAATGTATAATTTATAAACTTTTATTTAGGCCTTTTTTTAGTTACCATATGGGTCACATAATATACTCTCTCCCTCAATGTATTGGTTGCATATTTGACTTTGGATAATTTGAATATTATCCAGATGCAACGTCCAATAAGGTTAAATTATGAATGTCCTCACCAACAGTATGGTTGTCATGAATCAATCCTTGAATTTATCTTTCACCTGCATCACCTTCCCTCTCCCTCCTCCACCCAACTTATCTTCTATTATATGTATGTATGTTGTACTTGTCTGTTTTTATGGTTAACTGAACCTGTTTCTTTGTAACTCTGATGTAACTAGCTAACTGCTTATTTTAAAAACAAATAAAACAAACA